>CAJNJA010000770.1:0-17690 GCA_905231915.1 Symbiodinium necroappetens | reverse complement strand
AAACCCCTAAACCCCTAACCCCTCACCCCTCAACCCCTAAACCCTAACCCCTCAACCCCTAAACCCTAAACCCTAAAGAGACCCGTGGCCAGGCCTGTCGCGGAAGGCCTTGAACTGAGCCTCGAGCTTCGGGCTGAAAAGCACCGATCCGGCCCACCTGAAGGAGGAGGGGTTTAGGGTTTAGGGGGTTTGGGTTTAGGGTTTAGGGTTTAGGGGTTTAGGGGTTTAGGGGTTTAGGGGTTTAGGGGTTTAGGTTATTGTTTTAAGTGCAGTGGGTTTAGGGTTTAGGGTTCAGGATTTAGGGGTTTAGGCTTTAGCGGTTAGGGTTTAGGGTTTAGGGCTTGTTTTTTAAGTGCAGTGGGTTTAGGGTTTAGGGTTCAGGGTTTAGGGGTTTAGGGGTTCTAGGGCTTAGGGGTTTATATCTGAAGGAGGGCCTCTTTGGGGTTTACGAGTTTGGGGGTTAGGGTTTGTAAAGGTTCAGGGAGCGGGCTCGTTTTAGGTTCAGGGGCTTTGGAGTTTAGTGGTTTGGGGCTGTAGGGTTTTAACGCTTCAGAGGTTTGGGGCTTCGGGGGTTTAGGGCTTTAGGGGGTTTTCCGGGGTTTGTATAGCCTGCTGGAGTGTAGGGTTTAGGGTGATTCAGGAACCACCCCCGGCCCGAAAGTTTTGAGCTGCCGGGCCTTATATCATGTTACAGCTCTTGCGGAGTAGCGGAGTGCTTGAAAGTGAGAATATATTTATACTAATATTTATATCTGTATGTAATAGATAGATAGATAGACAGATAGATAGATATGTTTATATAAATAAATAAATTAATTAAATAAATAAATAAATAAATAAACAAATAAATAAATAAGTGTGTGTATATATATATATACGTATATGTTTATTTGTATTTATTTATTGGTTTATACATGCATACATATATATATATATTATTTATTCATTTTTATTCATTTTTATTCATTTATATATTTTTATATATTTATTTCTCTATTTATGTATTTATCTGTTTATTTTTGCTTGTGTATTTCTACATATATACAAGTTTAGTGAAAGTCTTATATCGGGTGTCCGGTCCTTTGGGTTGGGAAGCTGCTGGGTTCGAACTTTGAGGGCTCGAGGGTGACTGCTTTACATGGGGGGCTTTAGGTTTTCAAGCTTTTGAGTTCTCACCAGACTTCTGCAAGGGCTCTTACAGGTTATTAGGACTTCGAGGGCTTTTGAGGGGCTGGGGGTCGGGCCACGGGCTATTCAGGTTTAGGCATACGGCGTTGGTGCTTCGTGAAAGACATGCTCGCTCTCAATACCGCAAAGAAGCCCCCCGCTCCGGAAGCGCAATGCAACATCGTGGCTTAACCCTGTGCCTCAGACATGGCTAGATCTCTGCTCCTAACTAGAGGTAGCCAAACCCCTGTTCGATCTAAAGCTCAAACTCAACAGTGGTAAGGAGATCTGGACAACTAGATTGAGAGGCTTTGATACGCAAAACTCCAGCTCTGCAATGCCTGTAAGGGTAAAGTGCTACCATGTCGCGACTGACTCCTAAAACCCTCAACCCCAAACCCTGAAAACCCTAAAACACTAAAACCCCAAACCCCATAGCTCTAGGTCCCCACACCCCTTAGCTGAGTCGAGCGTGTCGGCGTAGCTGAAGCCACCCACGAATGCCGCCCCGCGGAACGACTGGTCAGGCTTTGAGGGATTAGAACGATTAAGAATTAGGGGTTTAGGGTTTTCCTTTGTTTTGTTGAGAGGGGGCGGGGGCGGGGGCCTAATCCCTAAATCCTACACAGTTTCGGGGTCAGACCGACTCAATCAAGGAACAGGGTTCAAGAATTCGGGTGGTGCAGAATAAAGATGGGGGCATTAACGATCAGAATATTCCCCTAAGGGTTCTACAGGACTTACCATAAAGGTGCTGTTGTAGACTATACGGTCTCTGTAAGGGTTTAGTATCGGACCCTTAAGAATCAGAATAGGCTTGTGGTGTGTCTTATACCACAGATTTAACACGAGCTCCGAGGGGACACGACCACGAATGATTCCGAACCCTTCGGTAAGGGGTTTACGGTTTAGGCTAAACCCTAAACCCTGAACCCTAAACCCTAAAACCCTAAATCCCTAAAACCCTAAAAACCCTGAACCCTAAACCCTAAAACCCTAAAACCTAAAAACCCTCAAAACCGTGGCTGAGGGTTGCAGGCACTTTGGGTCCTTGGGACTGAAGGAAATGGTGGGTTTTGGAGTTGCAGAACTTTGGGGGCTTTCTTGCAACCCTAATTCCCTAAACCCTAAACCCTAAACCTTAAACCTTAAACCCTAAACCCCGAAACTTCCTTAAACCCTAAACCCTAAACTTCCTTAAACCCTAAACCTTAAACCCTAAACCCCTAAACCCCGAAACCCTAAACCCTAAAGTGACAAAAGGGGAGACTGCAAGGTTGGGCTCCAGTGTTTTCTGGCGGCTACCATTACGGGGGCCTGGCTACTCTTAATAAGGTCTGAGGGTTTAGGGCTTAGGGCTCGCAGGGTTTACGGTTTAGGGGTTTAGGGCTTAGGGCAGTTTAGGGCCTTAGGGTTTAGGGTTTAGGGGTTTGCGGGTTTAGGGGTTTAGGGTTGGGCTTAAGGTTCGCAACGATATGGATCCCCATACTTTGGAGCTATAAACTATAAACTACTATAGTACGTAATTGTATCTATAAGGATCACTGCAGCATTTAGGGTTTTGGGTTTGGGGAGTTGCGTCCAGGGCTCAGGGTTGTGGGCAAAACCTCTCTGCCCATCCCCACTTAGGGTTGTAACGGAACCCACAAGCTGGCCTGAATCCCTCCAAAAATTTATCAAAAGTGTTGGGGTTTAGTAAGGGTTTAGGGTTTAGGTTACAGAAGGACTGCATAATCAGACTACTAACTATTCCGACACTTAAAGCTGCCGGATTCTGATCTACACCTCAGCTTATGCCCGAGCGATCCTGACTTTCAGAGGGCTCCAAACACCTTAACAAGCAGGGCCCAGGGTTTAGAGTTTTAGGGTTTAGCCAGTGGAACAAATCACATGGGCACTTCTCTATAAATTAAGGCCCCTTTTCAAGGTCCCCAAAACCGCACGGCACCCTTGCGAAAAGGATCCAGAAAGGGACCCTGACTTAGAGAACTGCCCATATCAAGAATCAAGACCCCAAAGCCCCCCCAACAGTGGCTAGCGAGACAAAACTCATGGCTTCAGAAGTAGGCATATCGAGAGACAACAACCGTAACGACACTCATATGCAGTAGCCACTACATACTCTCAACATCATCGCACAACACAGTCAAAACGAGTGAAGCCCACTGAAACCTCACAGTCAAAACGAGCGAAGCCCACTGAAACCTGGACCCTAAGCCCCAACACCGGTCTCCGCCCCAAACACCCAACCCCGCAACCCCACACCAAACCCTAAACCTAAACCCTAAACGAACCCTTAAGCCACTTTTTAAGGGAGCTCTTTTTGGAACCTTTCATGCCAGGCCTACGGGAACCTCACAAGGAACCAGGAACCCCTTTAAAGGATCTTATTTGAGGAGCCTTACACGAACCGTTGAAGGAACTTTTATAATAGCCCTTACAGATACCCTTAAGTATTAAGGGACCCTCCAAAAAGCCCTTAAAGGAACCCTTTGAGGCCCTAAACCCTAAACCCCAAACCCTAAACCCCTAAACCGTAAACCCTAAACCCCTAAACCCTAAACCCCTAAATGGAACCCACACAGAACCCTTTCAGATCCTTTCAGGGGGCCTCCAGTGAGGTGCGGCCGTCGAGAAGGTCTGACATGTGGACATCCCAGGCCTCTCTGTGTTGGGCTCGGGGCTTTAGGGGTTTTGGGGCACTTGGAGGTTCATGGGTAGTTATAAGAGGAGTTATAAGTCCCCTACTATGGGTTATAATGACAGTTACCCTTCTTATAACCCGCTTATAACTACCCATGAACCTCCAAGTAGAGGGTTTAGGGTTTAAGTATGGGTCGGAGGTTGAGGGGGTTGATTTTTAGGATTTGAGATGCAGGGCTTCGGTTGTAAGAACCTGTAAAAACCTTTCAGTCAGTGTGTTTGATTGGGAGGGGGCTGGTCCTTTGTTTCAGGGGGGGCTCGTATTCAAGCTGTGAGGGTTCCCTAAACCCTAAACTCTAAACCCTAAACCCTGTAAAAAAGCATCTATGATTCCGGGTTCTGCAGGCTTCAACGGCTTTTGGTCGGTTCCGATCTGACATGCTGGAAGATCCAGATGGTGAACGCTTAACGGGCTTAAGATGCTTCTTACAGGGTTTAGGGTTTAGGGTTGAGGATTTTGGGCGCCAAGGGCTTCCTAAAGCCTAAACCCTGAATCCCCTAAAGGATCCCTTAGAGGGTTCCTCGAAGGATCCCTTGAACGGCATCCTTCGAAGATCCCTTAGAAGATCCCTGAAAGGATCCCTTACGGGAATCCTTCGAAGACCCCTACATCCTAAACCCCTAAACCCTACAACCCTAAACCCCTAAGCCCTAAACCCTAAACCCCTGAACCCAAAACCCCAAAACCCTAAACCCTAAACCCCAAACCCCTTAAAGCCCTTAAAGCCCCTCAAGCCCTAAACCCCTAAACCCTAAACCCCAAACCCCTTAAAGCCTTTAAAGCCTTAAACCCTATAAGCCCTTAAAAGCATCAAAGAATCTAAAGCAAAGCCCTAAACCCTAAAACCCTAAGCCCCAAACCCTAAACCCTAAACCTTACAGCATCCAAGAAAGCCGAGGGATGACCTCGAAGCCGCCCTAAACCCTAAACCCTTAACCCTAAACCCTGAAAGCCCTTAAAGCCCTTAGCCCTAAACCCTGTAAGCCCTTATAAAGGATCCAAGAAAGCGGATCCCTTCGAAGAATCCTCAGAAGATCCCTTGAAGGAACCAGAGGGATGGAAAGGATCAAGGAAAACGGAGCTAAAACCCTAAGCCCTAAACCCTACAAACCCTATAAGCCCTAAACCCTTTAAGCCCGTTCAGGATCATCAGAAAGCCGAGGCATGGCCTCGAAGCCGGCCATGTGGAAGGCGGCCTTTGGGTCAGGAGACGCTCTCCGTTAGAGGAAACTACAGGTGGGGAGTTTGGGGTACTGTAGGGGGGTTTGGGGTTTAGGGTTTAAGGTTTGGGGTTTTAGTGTTTAGGGTTTAGGGTTGAGGGTTGAGGGGTTAGGGTTTTTAGGGCTTCTATAAGGCTTCTATAGGGTATATAGGACCTTCTATAAGGCTCCAATAACGGTACCTACCCACCTGAAAATGTCCTAGACTCGGGGGATGCGGCTTTCGGGTTTCAGAAGGGTGCCGATTTCGGGCTCCTTTGTAAGGGCTTTAGGGGTTTAAGGGCTCCTTTAAGGGGTTGAAAGGTTTAGGGTTTAAGGTTGTTTTTCAGGGCTTAGGGCCTAAACCCGCCTTAAACCCTAAACCCTCAACCCCTTAAAGGATTAGGGTTTAGGGTTTACCTGCAACCGGAAAGACCTTACCGTTTTAGGGTTCCTTGCTAAGGTTTCCAAATAGTCCTTTACCAAGGTAGGTCTTTTCGGATACAGGTAGGGTTTGGCTCATTTAAGGGGTCAGGGGTGTAGGGCTTTGGGTCGCTAAGGACTCCTTGGAGGAGTTTAGGGCTCAGGGCTGTTTTCCAGAAGCCCCTTTAGGGTTCGCTTAAGGGTTGCTGTAAGGGCTGCCAGAATAAGGGTACCTGTATGAGGACCCGTATAAGGGCTTAGGGTTTTGGGTTTGGGTTTGGGTTTAGTAATTTAGGGTGGAGGGTTTAGGGCTTAGGGCTTGCGGACAAGGTTTTAGGGCGCTCTGGGCCCCTAGGCATTCTATAGGAAGGTTCCTATGCCGTTTGTGATGGGAGCTACGAAGCTTTGCAGGTTTTCTTGGGGCGCTCAGGCTTTTTTGGGGTTCTGGGGCTCCGGGGTTCTGGGTTCTTGTCAGGGGATTTGATTTTAAGTTACCATAATGGGGATCTATAGTAAATAATATGGTTTCTTTGTTATGGTAACTTAATAAAATCCCCGAACAAGAACCCAGGGTTTGGGCGTTGGGACCTTCCTTTTTGCCAGGCATTCAGGGAATGAATTAGGAGTGTGGGAGTCCTGTTTTTTCAGGGTGGTCGGGTGGAGGGAAGCAGTGTGGTGACTGCATAAACTCCATGCATGGGGGTTTGGGTCTAAGGGTTTAGGGTTTAGGGTTTAGGGTACCAACACCACCACCACCGCCACAGCTACGTCTATCGCCGTCCACTTGAACGCTTGCGGGTGTCAGTAAGTAAGACTATGAGTGCCATGACTTCAGGTTCCGATGCGTTTCGGGAAGTATCCGCAGTGCTTGTTTCTAGTCCCAAAACTCGGCGTTCTTTCTGGCAAACTCTCGAAAAGCAAGTCTCAAGACGGGCACGACTACCTCATGTTCCTCAAGCAGGACACTCGCCCTCACCGCCCCACACCAAAAAACAGACACGGACACAGGCATCTCTAACTTCCCCCTAAACCCTAAACCCTAAAACCCTAAAACCCTAAACCCTATAACCCTAAACCCTATAACCCTAAACGCTAGACCCTAAACAGCTCTCCGCCCAGCGGCTGCCATCTCCCGATCACCGTTGGAGCCTTCCTGGCGCACCTGTGCTGCGCACGGGGGCCCTGGGATGTGGGATTCTGATCTTGGGTTCTTGTTAGGGGATTGTTATATAAGTTACCATAATAAAGAAACTATTCATAAAGAAACTCTACTATTTACTGTAGATCCCCACTATGGTAACTTAAACAAAGTCCCCTCACAAGAACCCAGGATCCTTGGGGGAAAGGATTAGGGCTTAGGGTTTCGGGTTTGAGGTTAGGGTTTAGGGCGTATAGGGCTTAGGGTTTATAGGGTTTGGGGTTTATAGCGTTTGGGGTTAATAAGGTTTAGGGTTTCGGGTTTGAGGTTAGGGTTTAGGGCTTATAGGGTTTATAGGCTTTGGGCTCATAGGGTTTAGGGTTTCGGGCTTGAGGTGAGGGTTTAGGGCTTATAGGGTTTAGGGTTTGGGTTTATAGGGTTTAGGGTTTCGGGTTTGAGGTTAGGTTTTAGGGCTTAGAGGGTTTATAGTTTAGGATTTCGGGGTTGAGGTTATGGGGTCGGGGGCTTCTTTGGAGCTTGCCAGGACCCTGTTCCTTATGTAAGTCCTTAGGGTGCAGGGTTTATGGTTGAGGGTTGAGGGTTTAGGGTTGAGGGTTTAGGAGTCCTTATGTAAGTCCTTAAACAGATATAGGAAACCCGAAAAAGTTGCGAACCGGACTAAGGACAACCAGTGCTGGGATGCTCTATACATACTCTTAAGGATTGAGGCTATTGGGTTTCCAACTTGTGGGCTTCTATATACTGTATTATTTGGGATTCAACTGAGGCTTACGGAACTCGAATCCTCTAACAGACCTACCTAACACACCTCGTGTTCTGAGAGGACTACTATACTGGGTTGTAGCTTTGGGCTCTTCAACGGCATGTACGAATAGGTACCTCTATGGGAACCATAGGGAAATGTGTATGAAAGTTTCCCAAAGTGCCACCTAGTATATGCGTGATTTAAGAGGTGTTCCTGAATCAACCCTAAACCCTAAACCCTAAACCCTAAACCCTAAACCCTAAACCCTAAACCCTAAACACATACATGGTGGTCAGGGTGATCTATCTCGCATGAAGACCTTGCTCTGGTCTTTGATGCTGGGTATGGAGCTACTGTAAGGGTTTGAAGAAGTAGCAGCAATACCTATTCGCTACTATTCTAGTTCCTACAGTATTCTACTAGTATATACCCAAAAGTCCTACCCTAATGGATCAGATGTCTGTTCTTATGCAGCCTAAACCCTAAACAATAGACCCTCACTACTAGGACACAAGCTAAACCCCGAAAAAGGCTACCCCTCCACCCTTTTAGGAACCCTTACAATAAGCCTCTAAGGAACTCTTCAAGGAACCCCAAACCCGAAACCCTCATTACTTATGACTTGGGTACTGCCACCATACACGAACACAGTCTATAATAGGGCTACCCTTATATCCATAGTATGAATATTACTCAACTGCTGCTGAGTGGGGGCACCCTAAACCCTAAACTCTAAACCCTAAAGCCTAAACCCCAAACCCGAAACCCTAAACCCTAAACCTAAACCCTAAACCCTAAACACTTAGGACTAAGACTGAAGCTGGAAGATCTGGGGAAGTCGAAATCTTGGGCTCCCACGATGGCCACGCGATGCTTCCTGGGCCAAAAGGAAGCCCAGGAGAAAGGATGTCATAAGTTTAGGGGATTAGGGTTTAGGATCTAGGGGTTTAGGGGGTTTAGGGGGTTTAGGGGTTTAGGGGTTTTGGGTTTAGGGTTCTAGAAGAGGAACCCTTATAAGGATTGTTGGAGTAGAGGTTGTAGAAGGGGGTTTAGGGCGTGTGGGTTGTTCCGTGGTGCGGGTTCAGGGTTGCGGTGTAGGGCTGAACCCAAGGTGCCAAGAAGATCCTCACTGACTCACACCATCGTGCACTTTATGTACCGTTGCAGAAGACCGTTTCAATCTCAGTGTGGTCACTAAGCCGGCGCGCGCGGGCTTACGCGAGCACTCGCTTCGTCGATAGCTCGACCGGCACAGTACGCAAGCTGTGGACGACTCTGCAGGAAGGCTTCCACTTGCCCTGCAATGCGTCCGCGTAGAACCGCTGCATGTTTTTTTTTGCAGAAGGGTCCTGTAGCCCTGCCGGACGAAAATCGCTGTGTTGTTTGTTCGGTTTCCCGGGCAGAAGGGATCCTTGTTGGGTTGTTTCCATGGAGCGGCGCTGTCGGCGCACGTCTTGGACTGCCCTGTGGAAAAGTTCCTCATTGGACAGAAACGGGGCAGTGCGGGTTGGTAGGTTATGGTAAACGAAGTAAGGCCAGTGTGCAATAAGAGATTCGGCCGGATAATCTCCACGGCTCGCCGCGCCTTCATGCAGCACTTCCTGAAGACAGGCAGCAAGCTCTGTTGCGCTTGCCTTCCTCATTCTGGGAGCATTGGTTAAGCTGCTGAACAGAAATCCGAACGGAACTCTTTCGACCGCGGAGCCAAGTCAAACCCTAAACCCAAAGCCCTCAACCCTCAACCCGAAGCCCTAAACCCCAAAGCCCTAAACCCTGAACCCTAAACCCTAAACCCTAAACCCTCAACCCTAAACCCTAAACCTAGTATTTAGGGGAAGGCTGGTGTTGTAAGCGGTAGGCTGGGGGATAAGGGCTCGGGGCCCCGGGAAACTCTGAACCCTAAACTTTGGGGTTAGGGTTTAGGGTTTAGGGGCTTAGGGGTTAGGGTTTAGGGTTTAGGGGCTTAGGGTTTAGGGTTTAGGTCTAGGGTTTTAGGGTTTCGGGGGTTTGGCTTTAAGGTTTCGGGTTTTGGGTTTGGGCTTTAGGGTTTCGGGGTGAGGGTTGAGGGTTAAGGGTTTAGGGGTTCAGGGGTTAGGGTTTACGACCTTCAAGACACAACGAACACGTTTCCCTAAACTCTAAACCCCCAACCAAAACCCTAAAACCTCAAACCTAAAACCCTAAACCCTAAACCCCTGCCTAAAACCCTAAAGCCCTAAACCCTAAACTCCTAGACCCTAAACCCTAAACCCCTAGATCCTATACTATACCGCAACTACTAACTACTGCAGGCCTAGTGGAGGGGTTTGACGGTATAGCGTAACCCCCCAAACAACCTACCATTTTTTAGGGCTCGTCACTCTGATCTCCTTTTATGTGTCCTTAAAAAAGAGGGAGGTATGTAGGGTTTGGGGTTTAGGTTGCAGGGCTTTGTGCCGAGGGGTTAGGATTTCAGGCTTTCCGGGCATTGGGGGGAGGGTTTCGGGCTTAGGGGTTTAGGGTTTAGGATTTGGGGTTTGAGGTTTGGATTTTAGGGTTTGGGGTTTAGGGCGGGCTCAGGGTTTAGAATGAACCATTCCCTGATCTCGGAAACGCCGCATGCTCACCCCAGCATTGTGGGTTGGGCCCCCCCCCGAAACAAAAATATCGAAACTTCACTTCACTTCATCGTAACGCGGTCAGCGTCCGGAACGGCTACCGTGCAAGACACAAAGCACGTGCTACGCCACCGGGTCAGAAGGAGCAGAAACAACCAACCATCCAAACACTACATCCTGAAGTAGTGCAAGAACCTCGTGGGACCGTGCCCCGTTCGATTGGGGGGGGGGTCTAGGTCTCAATCCAATATTTAAGGCTTGGGGTTGTAGGGTGGGGTTTGAGGTTAGGGCTTTTACCCTGAACCCAAGCTTTTTGGGAGTTTGGAGGTTAAGACTCGGTTTTCGCGAACTTTTGATTCACGGCTTAGCGCTTCAGGGACGAGGCTAAAACCTCACGACATGTTTGTTCCCTAGACCTTAAACCCCAAGACCCTAAACCCCAAGACCCTAAACCCTGAGCTGTAAACCCTACCCCTGCCTCGACGCTGACAGCACGGCATCAGCGGTTGGAGACGGCGTGTACGTGAGCTTGTAAGGCGGCACGCGCCTGGAAAGGGTGCTCTTTGCCTAAACGATACCCTCCAGGGCTTGGGTTTTCGTGTGTTTAGTGCTGTGGGTGTGGCGCATCTCCGGACCCCCTAAACCCTAAACCCCTTACTAAACCCCTAAACCCCTAAACCCTAAAATCCTAAACCCTAAAACCCTAAAACCCTAAAACCCTAAAACCCTAAAACCCTAAACCCTAAAACCCTAACCCCTAATTCAAGCGCGCATGACCTTTCGAGGACTCGAGACCTGACAGCGTCCCGAGGCAGAAACTATTGTAGGGGTCTAAATCATTACCCATACTATTTTGGTGGTCCCTCATTATAATAAAAATCTAACAGGCTCCAAACCCCTATTCCAATTATTAAGGTCACTATATTATTAGAAACTCTACCTTCTCAAGCCCGAACTCCAAGAAACCCTAACACTTAACACTGCGCTCCGATAACCTACACCCTCAACTCCGACTCCTTGACCCGAAGCCTTGAACATACTTATGACATACTTCTACCGTAGTTATAGTATATTCATGATATACGTATAACATAGTTGTCGTGTACCTAAAATCTCCCCGTCATGTAGTTACCATATAGCCAGTACCACATACCCTAAGGCTCAAAATAGCCCAAAAGCCTTGTATGGTATGGACTTTGGGCCCAAAAGCCGTAAAATATGAGTCCTTAGAGCCTTGGGGATACGGTTGAGGAAACGCGTCTACGCCCGAAGCATCAGTGCATCGGCAGGAAGCTTCAAAACTCTGAAGTCTGGGCCTTTCAGGGTTTAGGGTTAGGGTTCAGAGGTGAAGGCTTTAGGGGTTTAGGGCTCAGGGTTTTAGGGGCTTAGGGCTTTAGAGCTTTCGGGGTTAGGGCTTTAGGGGTTTAGGGGTTTAGGGTTTAGGGGCCCGACTTTCTGGAGTCTAACCTAGAAACCTGATCAAGAAACCCTGGTCCCAAACCCCAAATTACTGCGGCGCCGAGCTTAAGGTTTAGGGTTTAGGGACTTAGGGTTTAGGGTTAGGGCTCTAGAGCTTTAGGGCTTTAGGGGTTTAGGGCTTTAGGGCTTTAGGGCTCTAGGGCTTTCGGGCTTTAGAGCTTTAGGGCTTTAGGGCTTTCGGGGTTTAGGGCTTTAGGGGTGGTGGCCCGAGGGTTCCCGAATCAGGTTTCCAGCTTCAGGTTTCGAGGGCTTTCTGGCCGGAGGCTAGAGCTTCTATGAAGGCATGGGGCCTTCCTGCCTCCTCAAATTACGGACGCTTTTTTTTTTGCCAAATGGTCCGAAACCCTGAACCCTACATAAACCCAAAACCCTAAGCCCTAAACCCTAAGCCCTAAGCCCTAAACCGAAATCCATAACCTTTGCAATGCTCAACCCTTTTTTGAAAGGAACCTCAGAGCAAAGACCCCTAAAATGATCACATCCGGGGGTTAGCAGTTAGAATAGGGCTGTGCGGTATGAGAACATAGTGTGAAAGTGGGCCATAAGGACTGTAAGTGGATACCACGACCAATTATCCCTAAACCCTAAACTCCAAACCCTAAACTCTAAACCCTAAACTCTAAGCTCTAAAACCCTTAACCCTAAACCCTAAGCCCTAACCTCTATAAACCTTTAGAGTATCTGGCCTGTTCTTGAAGCCGGCCTCTTCCTGTTCGACCTGAGCTCGGCAGCGGGCTCTCCTGGTTGAATGGATAGGGGCCTGAACGACTAGAACTGGTTGCAGGGTATATTCTACTACATACATATATATATATATCTGTCTATCTATCTATATATCTATCTGTCTATCTATATATATATCTCTCTCTCTCTCTCTCTATCTATATTTCCTGCCTCAGTCAAGACAAGCCTTGCCTTCGTTGGTGCGCACACAACATTCGGGCTCATGCGGACGTAGTTCGGCTGGCATGAATTGGGACTCTTTTTCGTTCCACCCTTCCAATTAGATTTCTTGAGTTGCATGCTGAGGGCTGCGCCCGAACAAGGACAATACGCCCCAAAAGAGCGAAAAGAGCGATCTCTATCTAACTAACTATCTGTCTCTCTATCTACCTATATATCTATCTATCTATACATACATACATACATACATACATACATACATACAAACACAAACACAAACATACATACATACATACACACACACATGTATGTATATATATATATATAGATAGAGATAGGCTCTAGGTCGCAGGGCACATCATGCTATAAGGTTGCCGGGTTGGTGGGTAGGTTCTACTGAACAGCTAGGTGCCCAGTGAAGGGCACATAAAGCGTCCCATACCCTTCCCAGATGCTCCAAGAAAGGCTGAGTTGCCAAACACTCTTGCAATCATGCCCGGGATGCTACTAAACTACAGTTTAAGGGCCATGCGGTAGAACATTCTGCAGAACCTACTAGACTACAACAGACACCCCTTTATTTATTTGCATCCTTCTCCCCGAACCCTGATGATATCCCCACATTGCCCCTGTATAGTATACACAACTAAACCTTATGATTAAGGCCTATTTATTGCAAGCAAGTGTATAGACACTAAAGGCCCAGTAGCAAAAAAGTAAAGGCTCTACACAACCTGTACTGTAACAACCCTGTAAAGCCCCGCTAAACCCCCTATGCAAATTACCGTGCCCCCACGCTTACCTTAAAACGCACATGGGGCATTTAGAAACTCTAGAGCTCTCATAAAGCCCTCGTACTCAAAACACCATGCTGATCATACCCTTGGAAACCCTTCTAGTAGCCCCTCGTGAACCCGGGCAAAACGCATGAATGCCCTTATCCCCTCAACCCTACACCCTAAACCCTAAATTCTAAATCCTACAGTAATCCTTAAACCCTAAAGCCTAAACCCTAAACTCTAAACCCTATAGAACCCTCGAGAGCTGTGATCTCGGCACAAGGGATCGAGGTCTGCTGGCGCTCAAGCTGGAAGGAGGTCGCCTGAAAGGCCAGGTAATGTAGGGCTTAGGGGTTCAAGATTTTGGGGTTAGGATTTCAGGGTTTAGGATTTTAGGGTTTAGGGTTTAGGGCTTTAGGTGTTTAGGGCTTTAGGGTTTAGGATTTACTTGGAGGTTCAGGGGTAGCTTTACCTGGAGTTGTAAGTGCCCTAATACATGGGCTATAAGTGATAGATACCCTGCTTATAACCCCACTTATTAACTACCCATGAACCCTAAACCCTAAAACCCCCCTATAGAACCCTTTAAAGGAACCCTTAAAGGAACCCCATAACCCCACTTACTAACTACCCATGAACCGCCAAGTACTCAGAGTAGGTTGGGGCTCCTTTATAAGTAGGACGAGAAACAAGAGAACCCCAAGGAAGAATAGTGGCAATTATTTATTAGGGCTTCTGTAGTACTCCTTTTAAGGGCTCTTTCAAAAGCTATCTTTTTCCCTTAAACCCTAAACCCTAAACCCCAAACCCTAAATAATCCTAAACCCTGAACCCTAAACCCTAAATCCTAAACCCTGAAGCCTGAACCCTAAACCCTGAAGCCTGAACCCTAAACCCTAAATAATCCTAAACCCTAAACCCTAAACCCCAAACGCAGGGCTCCTTTAGTTGCTCCTTTTAAGGTCCTAGCCTGAACCCTAAACCCTAAATAATCCTAAACCCTAAACCCTAAACCCCAAACGCAGGGCTCCTTTAGTTGCTCCTTTTAAGGTCCTATTTGGGCTACGAGAGCAAGAAGGCAAGATCAAAAAACAAGCTGTGGAGGGGCGTCTCCGCGGGTTAAGCTTTAGGCTCTAGGGTTTAGGGTTTAGGCTTTAGGGTTTAGGGTTTAGGATGTAGGGTCAAAGCCCTTTTTCTCTGAAAGCTGCATGCAAACTGCGCGCTTCAAGATCCGCCTCCCAGATGCAGTGCAAGGATGCCACGTCCGCATCAAGGACGCACTCTTTGGCAACATGGACGACCTTAGACAAACCCTTCACCCTAAACCCTAAAACCCCTAAACCTTAGACATATCAAGCTTTGAACCCTGAACCCAAAAAAGCCTTGAATCTGCTGTGGGGCTTGGGGTTTACAACCTGGGGTTTAGGGTTCAGGGTTTTGGGCTGGAGGGTTTAGGCACTACAGCTACGGGTTCAGGGGTTGGTCTGTTCCTACTTATCTTGGAGCAGATTGGAAGCTGGCAGATGCATCATGGGTGTTGATTTTGGGCTTGAGAAATAAGTGCGCTGGTCGGATGCAAGGCCGCAGTTAAGGCAAGGAAGTTAAAACATCCTGTTGCCATGAGAACAATGGCTTCAAAATGTCTGGAAAATGCACTGATCAGATATCAGATCGCACGGAAGGCAGGGAAGGAACACATCCTTCTTGGAAATTGTGTTTTATATGCACAAAAGTGCACTGGTCGGATGAACCACTGCTACGCTACTGCTGCTGCTGCTGCCTGTCCTGCTTCTGCTGCTGCTCCTGCTGCTGCTGCTACTACGACGACGACGACGATCACGACGACTACCAGCACGACCACCGCGACTTCCACTGCCCCTAACACTACGACTACGACTCCGACCACGACCACGACCACGACGACGACAAGGACTACGTCCTTCTCTTGAGCAGCGAGCTCAATCTAGCAACCTGATGCCCTGAACACATGCCCAAGACGAGACTCTGATCCCTCAGCTGCACCCGGAACCCTTGCATGAACATGCCTGCTCCATGTTTGACAGTAGGGTACGCCCTTGCTTAAACGAGCTGGAACTGCATATAACTGTAAGGATTCACAGGTTCAGGCGACGTTTTTGGAGGAGTTTGATAGGTCCCAAGCCTAACTAAGGGGTCCTCCCTCACATCCTAAGCCCAAAACCCTAAACCCCATACCCTGAACCCAATACCCTATACCCTAAACCCTAATACCCTAAACCTTAAGCCCTATACCCAAAACCCTAAGCCCTAAACCCTAAGCCCTAAACCTCTAAACCCCTAAGCCCTAAATCCCTTAATTTCCCTAAGCCCTAAACCCGAAACCCTAAATCCCAAACCCGGAATCCCTAAAACCCTTATAGATCCCTTTAAAGGAACCCTAAAGGAACCCTTAAAGAACCCCCAAACCCCCCAAAAGAATCCCGAAAACCCTAAACCCAACACTCTTCCGAGTCCTCTGAGGGACCCGCTGCCTTGAGATCTGCACGGGTGGCACCGATCTCAACGGCTGTGACGCCTTTTGGGGTTTAGGATTCAGGGTTTAGGGTTTAGGGTTCAGGATTTAAGGTTTAGGGTTTAGGGGTTTAGGGTTTAGGGTTCGGGGTTTTTGGGTTTGGGATTCAGGGCTTGGGTTTTAGGGTTTAGGGTTTAGGGTTTAGCGTTCAAGGTTTTCGGGTTTAGGGTTCAGGGATGTTCAGGGTTTAGGTTTTTTGGTCAAGGTGGTGGCCTTAGGGTTTAGGGTTGAGGATTGAGTGCTGAGGCTTTGCGGTCGGATGTTTTTAAGTGCAATCGCCTCCGTTCTCCATCCAAGCTGGGGGGTTTACAGTCTACCTCTAACCGAAAAGGCCTACCTTTAAACTTTTAAGGGGCTTTTTTACAGAAACCATGGTAGGGAACCCCTAAAAAGGTAGGTCTTTCCGGTTACAGGTAATTAGGGTGCAGGGTTCCAGGTTTAGGTCCCAGAGTTGACCATGCAGGGTTGAGGGTCGAGGCATTAGAGGCCTTTTTTGGTATCAGGGTTTAGGGCTCTAGGGTTTTAGGGTTTAGGGTTTTGGGGTTTAAAGTTTTTTCGGATCAGGGGTTTTAGGGCTTAGGCTTAGGCTCTCTTTTTAAGGGTTTTTTTCGGTTCAAGGTTCAGGGTTCAAGGTGCTTGGAGCCTTTTAGGATTTACCTTTCTGCGGCTCAGGCTTCGAGATTGAGGTATCAAGGCTTCAGGATTTAGAAACAGGATTCGGGCTTCGAGGGTAGGGATTAGGCATAAAGTCATACCCTAAACCCCAAACCCTAAACCCCAAACCCCAAACCTTGAACCCTGAGCCCTGAGCCCTCAAAACCCCGAAGCTCAGCCCTAGGCCGTTTTGGGCATGCAGGAGGTAGTCAGAAAGCTTGGGGAACAAGGCCTAAACCCAAAACTTTGTGGCTTTAGGCTTTTGGAGGGGTGGGGAGGGCTTCGGGAATCGAGGCCTACGCCAGCTTTACGTTTCGGGGCTTCTAGCTGAAGGAGCTGAATTGGCCTAAACCCCTAAACCCCTAAACCCTAAACCCCTAAACCCCTAAACCCAAAGCCCCTAAACACGTCTGCAAGCTGCGAAGAAGTCAATGGGTCACGTGCAGAATCTTCACTCTAGTATGCAACCGGCACGCAGCATTAGCAAAACATGCTTGGGGTTTAGGGTTTATGCTTTGGGGTTTAGGGTTTAGGCGTTTAGGTGTTTAGGGGTTTAAGGGTTTAGGGGTTTAGGGGTTTAGGGTTTAGGGTTTCAGAGGCTCCTGCTTCAGCTCCACCAACTTACTTGAGCCGTGGCCGCTCTCGAAGCAGAACTGGTCTGCAGAAACAGGGCTTTTATCCATCATAGCCATGGCGGATCCCAGCCCTTGTCTGTGGATCCCACTAACGCCTAGTCTTGGGACCTCTTGATGCAGACCAAAGCTCTTGCATGCACGCACCCGCATGCCGCAAGACACCAGCGCCCGCTGCCGGGTGAGGCGCTCTTTGCAGGCCAATATCTGAAAGACACATTCGAATAATGTGAGGCTGATATAGGTGGATCCAGGCCGAACCCCAGCCTGCCCTGAGAGACCGCCGTCAAGCGTTTTGGCCTTCGGAACCACAGCGAACACAGGGGCGATCCCCAAAGCGTCCCTGCGCCCCCTCCGCTTCAACAGCTTCACGTCCAATAATGAGAATAGCTAGCGTTTTGGGTATAGTCTACTATATTGGTGATAAGGCGCCCCAACACAGTTTTGGAAAACATTCAGGCCCTACGTTACCTGAAACCCTAAATCCTGAACCCTAAACTCCTAAACCCTAGAACCTAAACCCTAAACCCCAAAGCNNNNCCCCTAAACCCTGAACCCACCCTGAATCCTGAACCCTCTTCGGAACATCTTAACCCGAAGCTCCAGTCTCTAAGAACTCCTGGACGCTATGAAAGCCCGACGCCCAAAACCCCAACCCCCCAAACCCTTCTACGCCTTGAGGGTTTAGGGTTTAGGGT
>CAJNJA010000759.1:0-18401 GCA_905231915.1 Symbiodinium necroappetens | reverse complement strand
GGCAGGATTTATTTTAGGGGGGATGATCGGGAGTGCAATTAAGAAATGTACACCAGACTCTCGGGAGGGAAGAATATTTCTTATTCGACCTGTTCTGTTAAGAAAGCTCCCAGACCCTGGAACAGCAACGTAGTTTTCTTAACATAAAGTTTGCCCGTAGCCCTACAACTCCGAAAACTGGGGATTCTCCTTAACCCTAAGGCCAAAAGCCTTATATAGTATGAGCTTTTTGGGCCCAAAAGCCTTAAAATATGAGTCCTTGGAGCCTTAGGGTAAGCAACTCAAACTTTAAGTTAGGAGCCTAAGATAGTACCGTATTACGGAAGCAAGTTTTTTTTTACTATAGTTCATCATTATGGTCCTTTCTTAGAATAAGGAAACAGCATAGCCTAAATTGAGTACGGATCTCACTTATGGTAGCCTAGGTGAAACCCTGCAAGAAGAAGCCAGAAAACCTGCACCCTGGAACACATCCCAGACCCTAAAAGACAAGCCCCAGCAACCGCGCACCGCAAGTCCAACCCCACACTCCTGATTAAGAGGCTTATAGGGTTTGGGGTATATCAGCATGATGGGGCAGGCTGAGGAATAGTAGTAATCATTCAGGCTTCTATATTCCACCCTGGGCCGTCAACCGCTTGCAGCAAGTGTGGGTTAAACACCCTAAACCCTAAACCCTAAACCACCCAGACTCTCTCGTTCAACAATCAGGTATCAGGCCGCAATCCAGATCATGTCCACATAGGTCGAAGACTAGGCTCCCCTGTAGCTGCTTAATAGTGCGTAAGTAAGGGTATCCTTTTTGATGCTGTTCGGCTTTGATGAGGAGGCCGCACACTTAAAAGGGCAAAAGGGTAGCACTGCAAGACCCGGAAGATAGATTCTTCCAGTGACTAAGCAACCTAGTGTAAACCCTAAGCCTTACTTCCCTAATGAGCCACAGAAATAAAAGGTTAAACTTTCAGATTGGTACTAAAGTATAAGAACCCAAAATGTTTAAAGGTTGGGTATTGGAGAACTAAGAAGCAGTGCCGAGTTAGCTAATCTAAACATTACCTTAGACTGCTGTTGCAATCCACACGTCCGTGCTATTTTTTGACCGGCAGCATAGCTAGGTTAGCCCTTTAAAGCCTTCGAGCAATGTTGGCAAATAACGTCCTCTTAGGCTCAATCAATATCAAGGGATCATGTAAAATCTCCCGCCTTGGTAGGGTGCCGGCTCACTTGAGGGATTTGGGGACTCAGCATGTAAGCATAAGGGCTTGCTTCACCGATTCGGGTTTCAATCCTGGCTTTGACACAAAAGCAACTTTTTCATGCACCACTTTCAGAAGCACGTGTGCGAAACCACCGATGATGAAAGGGAGATGTGAGCGGCATTGCAGCGAACTCTGACCATCGTCTGCGCAGTCTATTCAAACATCGGCTTCTAGCAGACGTGCAACCTCCAGGTGACCATGCTCAGATGCCAACATTACGGCTGTCCTCCCGTCCTCGGCTGTGAAGTTCATTGCAGCGCGAGCTTCCAGAAGCAGGCGCGCGATCTCAAGGTGCCCACAGGCAGAGGCCTGCATTAGTGCTGTCATGCCGAAAATGTCCTGGCAGTATGTTTCAGCACGAGCCTGCAGCAGCAAACGTGTGACCTTCGCATGGCCACTGATCGATGCAAACATTAAGGCGGTCTGGCATTGATTATCCATGTGATTCTTGTCTGCACCGGCTTCCAGCAGCGCTCGTACAACTTCCCGGTGACCACACCATGATGCGAACATTAGGGCTGTATGCCCGCCATCGTCTTCGAGATCTTTTGCAGCACCAGCTTCCAGAAGCAAGCGTGTGACCTCCAAGCCACCATGTTTGGATGCGAGCATAAGGAATGTCTTGCCGTCATCGTCTCTGCGATCGGCTCCAACACCAGCTTCCAGCAAATAGCGGGTCACATTCTCACAATTCTGTCGGGCAGAATCTGCAAGCTCTGCCTCAGCAAATCTGGCAGTTTTGTCGCCTGGCGAAAGACCCGAGATGGTCAACAGCACTAGCTGCAAGTCCATCGGGGCATCCAGCTCTGCGCAATCCTCCAAGAGCTTCCCTTCATGCATAAGTTGCTGCAAAGACAGAGGAAACCCATAGACTTCGCGCAAATGCTCCTTCAAAGCCGCTACATCCTGGAACTCCTCGGCGCTTTCGGGGGCCAGCTCTTGCCCAGAAGGTCGCCAGACACGAAGCATGGCGGAGGTACGCAGTGGTCGTGGTAGCCTGACAATTACCCAAAGGCCCCTAAGTAGTTCCTTTTTGGGATTACCTCAAAAAAAAGGAACTACTTAGGGGCTTATGGGTAAAATGTGGTAGCAGTCGACGTGGTAGTGACAGTGGCGTCAGGGTGGGCAGCGCGATTGGAAACTTCTCACGCAAAAGCTTCCGGGTTCCCATGCAGATCCCCTTAGGTATCCTGCCATGTTTAGTGGCTCGATGTTTTGTGCCTCCGATACCCCAAACCTTACGCCTAGCAAAGGTCCTGAAGCCTGAAGCCTGAAATACCACATACATACATACATACATACATACATACATAATCATACATATACATATGCACGTCGCTTTGCGGGATCCTGGTAGGAAGCCGAATGGATCCGGAAAGAGGTCCTCAGCCACCTAAGCCCTAAACCCGAAACTCTTATGTTAGGGGGGTTTTACCCATAGGCTCCTAAGTAGTTCCTTTTTGTGGTTTATAAAAAGAATCCTATAAGGTAATCCCAAAAAGGAACTACTTACGGGCCTATGGGTAGGGCCAAAGCGTCCAGAAGAAGCCGACACAAAGATCGAACTCCCCCTAAACCCTGGTCGGGTTTTGGGGTTTTGGGTCGAAGAACTAAGCCCTCAGTACTTGTCTTTACTATAGGCGGCACGGACCATCTTCCGGGAGTAGATTAGAAGAGTTTTCGGATGTAGAGATTTCTAATACCCCCTTTCTAAAGCCGTTTCAAGCGCTTCTTGAACTCTTCTAAAACCCCCTAATACCAGTAGAAAAGACAAGCTAGATGAATCCTTTCCCTTGTTTGAGGGCTCCTCCTTTTTTTTTAAAGGAATCCTCACAGCAAGAACGAGGCCACCTCGCCGGCGCAAACATCCACCAACGCTGGCACTGAGGGGTTTTCCAGCTGAGCCTGGGAGTGCTGCTGGGGCTTTTCAGGTTTAGGGTTTAGGGTTTAGGGTGTTTACAGTAGAAGAAAGAAAGTTGGAACATGAGTACCCATAGGCCCCTAAGTAGTTCCTTTGTGGGATTACATTATAGGATTCTAAATATAAACCACGAAAAGGAACTACTTTGGGGCCTATGGGTAAAGTAGAAGGGATCCCAGCACGAATCATCACGCACTAAACCTCCTAAACCCATGTTCCAACTTTCTGGGATTCGCTATGTGGCTGATAGGGTTTAGGGCTTCAGGCGTATAGGGCTTAGACTTTATCGTTTATACGCTTGCTGGTTTATAGGGTTTAGGGCTTATAGGGCTTATGGTTTAAAGGGTTCAGGGCTCATAGGGTTTAGGTATCGTTTATAGGGTTTATAGTGCTACAGGGCTTATAGAGTTTACAGGGTTGACCCGTATTACGTCTAGAAAGATGCATTGATACCCTAAACGCTAAGCTGTTGAAGAGTGTCTGCTTTTTGAAGGCCCTGATTGCGCGAAATGAAGGTTACCCATAGGCCCCTAAGTAGTTCCTTTTTGGGACTACCTTACTATTACAGGATTCTAAGTATAAACCACAAAAAGGAACTACTTAGGGGCCTGTGGGTGTTTGCTTGAAATAGGGTTTAGGGGTTCTACCAAGACCCTCCGACTAACCTCCAATACACCCTAAATACACACCGTTAAGGACCATACTCCAACTAACCTCTCATATACCTAAATACCCACCATTAAGGACCATACTCCAACTAACCTCTCATATACCGTAAATACCCACCATTAAGGACCACACTCCAACTAACCTCTCATATACCCTAAATTCCCACCATTAAGGACCGTAAGGGCTCTGTTCAAGGGCACTGGAGTGGGGAGGGGGGTAAGCTTAGTTGATAAGGGTTAGTTGTTAAGGTGAACTCCCGAACAAGTCGGCAGCTGCGCTCGGTCTTCGTTTAGTCTAGGGGTTGCAGGTTATTGGAGGGTATATACACTATGTTGAAGATAATGCTCCAACTCTTTGCCAACCAATGTCAGCCCCTTCTGAACAAAGACTTCTTTCCCTAGCAAGAACTATAAACGATCCCGATATTACCGCAGATAAAGACTACAGATTTGCTCATCAGGGGTCTACCCAAAGCGGAAGTCTACTACTAAGCTGGCTTAAGATAAGCTTTCCTGTAAAGGTATTGAACAAAGTGGAACCCCAAAAGGGTATATGCCCTAAGAGAGGCCCTGTTTTAGGGGATCTACCTCTTAAGGGGTTCTGGATTCAGCCGTGGAGCCAGCAGTTCGATACCCTTCCGCCAAGGGAGGTGCCGCCCTTGCACGTTCGGATTTAGTTCAGAGGTTTAGGGTAATTAGGAATTAGGGTTTAGAGGTTTAGGGTAACGTTTAGGGTGTCGGGTTTTGGCATTAGGGGCTTCGGATTTAAAGCATAAGGGTTCAAGGGTTTAGGGCGTCGGGTTCAAAAGGCTTCAAGATCGAAGGCGGCTTAAGGATTGGATGAAAGTTTCTGGACTATAGCGGGCTCAGACGTGTTTAAGAGACAAAGCCTCGCAAAAGCAAAGGGTCTATGAGTCTTTTGGAACATGAAAACTTCGTAGCCCCCCTGTTCCTCTCCAACTCAAGTGAGATTGCTGGGGAGCACAAGACCCAAAAGCTCTGCTAATGTAGGGGAAGAGGGCTTTGGGCCCCTTTATGGTATACTTATAATAGGGAACGTAAGGAAGATTAGGGTATACTATACTAGAATTATACTACGAACCCACCAAAATAGTATAGGTAAGCATTGGTGCCCCTATATTATGCTTTCTGCCGAGCTCATCGCCGGGGCAAGCCTCGACGCTGCTCAGACCCGACAATCCCCTAAGGGTCCATGCACCTTCTTACTTCCCAAAGAAGCCACGAAAATGACAGGTTAAACTTTCAGATTACCACTAAATTTCAAAGAACCCAAACTCTAAACCCCCAAACCCTAAAGGTTGGGTACTGGGGAACTCAGCCTTGAAGGATTCCTTTCAATCTAAAGTTGAAACCATGGGCCCCTAGCATGGGCCCTTAACCCTGGGATCCTTACACACCTGCTATATACCCTATATTTTATATGTACCTTTAAGGGCCCCTAGAAAGGCCTAAGGGTCCATATTAGGGGCCCATATTTCTAACCGTAGATTCAAGGGTACCAGAGGAGTTCCATGAGGGCAAAGCGTTCAGGAAATAGGTTTAAGGGTCCAGGTGCCCACTTCGTTTCTCCTTGGGCCCCAAAAGTACCTAAATACTGTTGATGATATGAATCCTGCATGACCTTAAGGACCCTAAACTATGGGAGTTATGGTATTCCTCATTATGAGTAGCGCAGGACTTATATCATCAACTGTAGGGAGAACATTTAGGCCATTGTATATATATATACATATATATATACATATATATATATATACACACACACACACAAGTACTACATGAGTACATGGAAGCCATCCGTCCCGAGCAGGACTTCGGTGGCGAACTTCGGCTATTCGATCAACTACCTGGACCCCAGGACCTACCTGTTTTAAGGACTTATATAAGGAATCATAATTTCTTTTTTGACAACCTTGGAGGTAGTGCCGCGCTTGTTGCATAACAACTTAAACTTCGGCCTACCCCGTGGCGTTCGGTATGTTCTCGATTCCGTGCTTCGTTCCCAACTTTCTCGTAGGGCAAGGACCCTAATCCCTAAACCCTAAACCCTAAAGGAGGCCAGGTCCAGCACCCGCTAGGGTTTGCAGAGCTTCGGACAAGGGTGGAGGCGAAGGTACCAAGTAGCAGTGTAGGGACCCAGCGGACTCATGCACAAACGTTTCTAGCTAGGACCTAGGAGATTTTTGGTTTAGAGTTTAGGGTTTAGGGTCACCACAGAGCTACAGATGAACGAAAAAAGGACTATGAAACTGGACTCATAAATAAGGCAAGTATTCTTACAACTACGTACAACCCCGGTTAAGGTACTTACTTATAACCTTATAATAAATCCCATGATACTCCAAGTGTCCACCTGAACGAAAACATCGAACAAACAAACAGCACCGTCAATAGACCAAGCTGTAAACCTTCACCGATCCCTCATCGAACCCCTCCCTATCTTAACCCTAAAACCGGTTGTAACACAATACACCAACCTACAACCTAGAGCTTGAGCTTTATGAGCCCATCGTCCCAAAACCCCTAGGCAACCAAACAAAGCTCTAGAAATTAGAAATCTAACCATTATGCCATAGGCCACTAAGTAGTTCTTTTTGGACTACCTTATAGGATTCTAAATATAAACCACAAAAAGGAACTACTTAGGGGCCTATGGGTATACCCCTGCAAGAGCAGCGGGCCTGCCGCAAGAGTGGATCGAAGTGTTACCTGACGCAATTGAAAGATCCGAAGACTTGGATCCAAAAAGTAGGGGTTTATGGGGTTTATAGGGTTTGTAGGGTTTAAGGTTTAAGGTGTAGGGTTTAGGGGTAGGGTTTTGGGGTTCGGGTCATGGGGTCTTCTGGGCGTTGGGGCTTACAGGATCTAGGGCTTTTTGGGGGTTTAAGGCTTTTTGATGCTTTTTTAGGGTCGATCCTTTACTTAAGGGCAATCCTAAAGAGTACCACGAAGAAGTACCGGGTCCCAAATTAGGGGATCTACTCGTTGGATCCTGCCGGAGGGTCTGGGTGAAAGATCCGGACCCTCGACGTGCCTACGTAGGAGTTTTAGTGGAAGGGAGCTTTTGCAAGGCTCTCGCAAGGTTTTAGGGGGATTGCACAGCATTTTGTAGGCCCCTGAACCCTAAACTCCTAAACCCTAAACTTATTCAATTCTAGGGCTTCATGACGCCTCAAGGGGGGTAGGGGGGGGGAGGGGGGGCGGAAGTGAGGATACCCTGGGATGGAGAGAGGGGGTGAATGAGGCCGTGGATCATCAGCAGAAACAACTAGGTTCTCCGAAGGCCAAGCCCTACGGGTCCATGTACCCCTCAACGACTTCATCCGTTAGAAACAAAACACATTTTGGGGAGATGCCGATGTACGCGAAAAATCCCAAAGTAAGGCCTACTTATGAGTAAGCCTGACCCTCTTCCAAACCCAATATTCTCCCAGAACACCCCATAGAGCCCTAAACCCTAAACCCTAAACCCTTAACCCTTAAACCCTTAAACCCTAGGCCCTAAACCCTAAACCCTAAACCGTGGAGTCCAATGCAGCCCAGAGCCATGAAACATGTCCCACCAGAGAAACCCTAGCAAGGACCCTAAACCCCAAGCCCAGAAAGTACCCCCTATAGTCTAATAGATCCCTTAAAGGGAGGCTTACATCCCTAAGCACTATAACCCCTAAGAAGTACCCTTACAGCTCCCTTAAAGAGAGCCTGAAACCTCATTAGGTCCCATGGTCCTCCAAACACCCTACACCCTAACTAAACCATTCTAGTTCCCTTTAAAGAACCTTCTTAAACAAAGGAACCCTTAAAGGAACCCTATAACTACCCTAAACCGCTTAACCCTAAACCCTGAACCCTAATTAAACCCTAAGCCCTAAACCCTTCGTTTAGGTGCTTCGTGTGCCTCATCCCGGCGAAGCGAATGCTCGCCAAGGGCCGCGGCCAGGCTAGCAGCGCGCTGCCAGGCCGCGGTGCTGCGCGGAAGAGTTGGAAGAAAAAGGGCTCCTAATGGGCTTACGGCTTACCCATAGGCCCCTAAGTAGTTCCTTTTTAGGAGAACCCCATAGGATTCTCAATATAAACCACAAAAAGGGACTACTTAGGGGCCTATGGGTAAGGTTTAGGTATTTACAAACGCCCGACTGTTCAGGGTTCGGGGTTTAGGGTTTAAGGGTTTAGGGTTACGGGAGGAAAGAGGGCTCTTATACTGGGTTCGGGGCTTAGGGTTTAGGGTCCAGGGGGTCTCTAAGAAGTCTATCCAGGTTCCATCAGGGCTCGCCACAGGCCTAAACCCTAAACCCTAAACCTAAACCCTAAACCTAAACCCAAAACCCAAAACCCAAAACCCTAAACCCTAAACCCTAAAGGCGGAAGAGGGAACAACGAAACGCGGCGTAATGCAACCAACCCCTCAGGAGCGCATCCCACTTGGAGGAGATCCTGGGGCTTACGAACTGTCGTTAATATGCAGCAAAACTCTCTCTTCTAAATATTAAGGCCCTTAAACACAAAAACCGCTTTCAGTAGCCCTTAAGGAACCCTTTAAGGAACCCTTTAAGGAACCCTTTAAGGAACCCTTTAAGGAACCCTGGATAAGGCAAATGTAGCTATGACTATAAACCCTTCCACTGAAGGTGCTTTTGGCCTTACTTACCAAGTCCCATGATCCTCTGTTGTACAACTCCGGGTCTACCCATAGGCCCCTAAGCAGTTCCTTTTTGGGACTACTTTATAGGAGTCTAAACATATAAACCACAAAAAGGAACTACTTAGGGGCATATGGGTGAACCCAAACCCAGAACCCTAGTAGAACCCTTTACACTTTAAGTACTACCCTGAACCCTCAACTCTTATGGTTACTTGCTAAGTCCGCTGACCCTCCACGTACCTGGAGCTTCGAGGGATTTAAGTTAGTAAGCGCGGAAGTGGATAACAACCGGTATGTTGCGTTCCCGAATGGGGGTGGTCGGACTTCTGACAATGTGTACTATGCCAAAGGCTCGAAGGTACCTATAGCAGGGGGTCTAGCTGTCAGCAGCTGCTGGGCTTCTAGTCGCATATTTCTGAGGTTCTTCAGACGGGACACTCTTCAAACATAGAAATTCTTTCTCAAGAGCCTAAATCCTGCAACCCTCACTCAACCCTCAACCGCTCAAGCTTAAGACCAGAAGCTGAAGGCCAAAACCCTCCCCTCCCCCCCTCCAAAAAAAAAAACATACCGCCTTCGCCCCTTCACAAAAGAACACAAAACACCCTAGAACTTCTATGAGATCCCTGTGTGATCCAATGTGCGACCCTCGGAGATCAGGGTTTAGGGACTTTAAAGAACCCTTCATAATCCCCATTCAACACTCTGTAAGCTCTTGCAAACACCTCAAATCGAGATGCCTTGCGTGCGCTGCAAGGGCAGAATTAAAACTGACGGTGTCGAGTCGGAAGAGCGCTCGACGCATCTGCCTGGGGTTCGGTCAATAAGCTTTCTAATGTCCCATGAGCCGCCTTCCAAAGAGCCGCCTTTCTAAACATTCTCTAGTGCATGTATCTATATATATATATATGCATACATATAGAGGCACCCTAAGGAATGTTGGTAACTGTTTAAGCCCCTTTTCTATGTCCCAGATCCCGGGGCCTTCATAATTAGAATAGGGGCCTTGGAGTTCATTTAAAGGGTTCCTTGAAGGGTTCCTAAAAGGGTTCCATAAGGGCTAGTGAAAGGGTTTAGGGTTTAAGGGCCTTAATCATTAGAAGAGAGAGTTTTGCTGCATGTTATACTATACTTGTGATAAGGAGCTCCCCCCAAAAAATAGCAGAGGTAATTATTAAGGCTCTTATACTGGTGGTTTTCTGTGGTTTAGCTGAACCCCTACCTTTCTGGGGTTCAGGATATTGCTGGCATTGTGTCCTTAAAACACCCAGTTTTTCAAGCAAAGACAAACAAAAGACAAAGCTTCAACAGTGTTGAACGTTATCGCTCGGGTTCTATGCGGCCGAAGCGAAAGGCTAGTCGTCTAAACCCTAATATATGGGCGTTGATGATTGGAATGGGCTTTCTGCGCGGATTACTTAACGGGTTGAGCCCTACTCGGAGATCTATAGGGTTTTGTATGGGAGCCTTGATGATGCAGGATTCCACTAACAAGAAGTACCCTAAACTAAAGGAAACTACAGGTGGGGAGTTTAGTGTCTATAGGGCTTCTGTAAGGCTTCTATAAGGAATATAAACCTTCTATAAGGTTCCTACAACGGTTACCACCCACCTGAAAATGTCCTAGACTAAACCTAAACCCTAAACCCCAACTCCTATACTTATCTTTCACTTAGTTGCTGACTTCATAAGCACAAAAAACTGTACACTTTCAGTTCTATAGGGGATCTTATTCTCCCAGAAAGTTTAAAGTGTAGTATTTCAGCTACTGAGTTCATGCTTCTTTATTCGGCACCCTAAACCCTAAGCCGCAAACCTTAAGCCCTGAACCCCAAACCCCTAAAATCCAAAACCCTAAACCCTGGAATCCATGTCTTCGGAGTGGAAGGCTGGGTCCACTGTCAATGCAGCCTACGCAAGCATGAGCATGCTAGCAGCGTCGCGCTCAAGGGCGACCACCCTCTGTGCTCCGAGCTTTAAGTCTCCACCAGGGTTTGGAATTGTTTGTGCTGTGGTTTTAGGGTTTAGGGCTTAGGGTCAGGGTTTAGAGTTTAGGGGGGTTTACGGTTTGGGTTTAGAGTTTAGGGTTTAGGGTTTAGGGGGGTGTACGGTTTGGCGCTTTGTGGTCTCTATCGGGGCTCCGAGGGCGTCCAAGCACCCAAACACAGGATTAGGGCTGCACTAGACTGGGCTAGTCTAGACCCGACTATACTATGCTATGGCTGGAACTCTTTTATATACATCCGAATGCCCCGAAAACACCAAACTCGCGCCCTAAAACTTAATGTCTAAACATTTCTAAACTATAAATCCACTAAAGACCCTTCAACGACCCCTACAGGAACCCATGCGACTCCAACAAAAACCACAACTACAACAAAACCATCATAAACCCTTAGCCTCGGAACACCTCGAAAGACCTAAAACCATAGACACCCTAAGCCCAAACCTTAGACTATCAAATTATCAAAGGACCCTGAAGACCCTAGAGACACCAAACACCGACACGCCGGAACAAATTGAAAAACATATGCTGAAACCAAACAAATCCCAACAGTCCTAAGCGTATGCTCTAGGCCTAAACATCGAAACCTAAATTCCAAACCCTCAAACACCCTAAATGCCCCAAAGTCTAGAAAACTCCCCAACCCCGAAGCCCAAACCCGGTGCATTCAATCTTCCCAAGGGAAACCCCTAAAATCCCAAACGAGAATCCTAGAAGCGGAAAACCCCTAAAGTAATTCCTAAAGTACCCTGTATTGACAAACATTCTCGAAGCCCAAAACACGTTAAAGCCCTACTCAACCCTACTAAAACCCTATTAAAGCCCTACTCAACCGTATGAAGCCCTAAACCCAAAACCCTAAACCCTAACCCCTAAACCCTAAACCCTATGAAGCCCTAAACCCCTCAAGAATCCTCGGCTGTTCCAGGCCTCAGCAGTTCCAGTGCGCGCGAGGGAGACCTAGGGCTAGTAATGGTTTGGGGTTCAGGGTTTGGGAGTTTAGGGTTTAGGGTTTTAGGGTTTAGGGTTTGGGAGTTTAGGGTTGGGGGTTTAGGGTTTGGGGTTTAGGGCTTAGGGTTTTGGGTTTAGGGTTGGGGGCTTAGGGGCCAAAATAATTAGAATATTTTGGGTTATATTCTACTATAACTCTGACAACCAAAGGACCTAATAATCATGCACTTGGGTTACGGATAGTACATTTGTAGGTTAGTATTCAGAAGAGTATATGATTATTACGTAGTTGGACCCTCAGGGTAAGAATAGCAAGAATGAGTTTAAAGAACTAATTAACCTCTCGGGATGTTTACTGTTTAAAGAGTTTAGGGGTTTAGGGGTGTAGGGTTCAGGGGTTTAGGGTTTAGGGTATTTAGGATTTGTGTAATTCTTTAAATTAGGGTGCCGTTAGACCCTGAAAACAGGTGGACCCTCAGAGGTACACTAACTTAGGGTACTATTCATTTTGGGATGTTTGGTTTAGGAACTGTGCATGTTTCGGGTTTCAAGGCAAGGGGATGTTCAGGGTTTAGGTTTAGGGTCTTTAGGGCTTGGGTGATGTTTAGGGTTTAGGTCCTCTAGGGATGTGTAGTGGTTATAAGGCTCAGTGTTAGGGTTTCGGGTTTCAGGGGTGTTTTGGGTTTAGGACTTACTGCAGCCGTAACCCTCCAGGCACCTACTAAGAGGGCACTAAAGCCCCTAGGGCCCTATATAGTAGGTACCTGGAGGGTTAGGGTAGGGTTTTGGGGGGCCTTGGAAGGTTTAAACCAGGCCTCACAGATCTATAGGGGTGTAGGGATGCAGGATGTACATGGAGGCTTGGTTGACCCGAAAAGTCTAGTGCGTCCCCGTATAAACTCGGAGTAACCCATCTTATACTAACCCTCAACCCTAAACCGTTGTTAGGAGATTCAGCTTTGCATGCTGCAGGTAGAATCCGGTAGAAGGGACGGCATATTCCTTAATTAAGGGGTATTGGGTTCTCTGGGATTGTGCTAGATGATCGCGTTTTACATCCTTGAAGGTTGAGGTTAAGTGGTGGCCATCCGATTCTAGAGCAACCGTTGCTTGGACTCAAATCCTACAGCCTGAACCATACAAATCTAGTCCTTCATTCGGGGTCTTTGTTTGGCAATCCTTGGGACAGAGTCCTGTTGCAAGGGATCTGGGGGCTGTACCAGGTGACCACATGTATGGTCCCTACTACAACTGTACACATGACCTGGGCTCTACTCCCCGTGCAAGGTAGGGAAACAATCATTCGGGAGATCCTTATGAAAGAAATCCTAACCCCCCAAGAAGCCTAAAACAAACAAGAGCGTTAACTTGGGGTCTAGGGGTCTGGGGTCGTCTTAGGAAGTAGGACTCTGCTTTGCTAAGGCTATGCCTTCCATAGCGCAAAAATTTTCGAAGTACCGAAAAGTCCCTGGGTTTATTCATCGCCCGTCACCTGAATCCAGAACCGCCGAAAGCCCTTCACTCAAGGCTTCGTAGTAAGGATTTCCATTGTGATTAAACGGATATTCCTTAACCAAAAGATTTGAAATTGTGGAAAACCTTGGTAGATAGAAAGAAGAGCTTCCTACCCACAGCTGCCAGCTCTTTTGACTTAGTGGTGTTTAAGGAAGGGTAGGGGCAGGAATGTAAGAGCCACCATAAGGGACTATATGTGGACTTTCTGGGATCCGCTTTCCCGCTCCAGTAAGATGACACGGATCCATGTTGGGATGAACGAGTCGCTTCGTAGTGCAAGGTATTCTTGGTGGTAGGCGATACTGCAGGAGCCCCGGCACACCAAATCTTACTGTATGCAAGACTCTATAAGGCAACACACTAAGCCTAAACCCTTGTAGCCCAAGTCTTTAAACTGCGAAGCACGAAAATTTAAAACCCCAGACTTTCATACCCTAGTCTGAAGTGCTGAGACTGTCCGGACTATGAGTTCAGAACCTGTTTAAAGCCAGGATATGGCATTCTCTAGAGCCGGCATATTGTAATCTGCATTCGCTGCAATTTAATTGGAGACACCATGACCATGTCTTTTAAAGTTTTGTGAATACTACTGACAGTAGCTCACATGAACCTTCTGTGATGTCCGAAGCTTCATCATTAAGCCGAAGCTGGAGACGAGTAGTCGCGCGACGCTCCCATGGTGAAGGCGCTGATGGCGCCGTTGTAAACCACGGAATCCAGGAGCCGCCTGTTTGAGATCCCAAACTCCCCAGAGATTCCAAAACCCCTTAATTAAGGAATATACTTTAAATCTTATTAGGGTTCCTATTATAATTTAAGGTATATCCCTTAATTAAGGGGTTTTGGAGTCTGTGGGTCTGAAAACAATACCCCCAACAGCCTCGAACCTTCACCGCTGAACACCAGAAACAGCAGAACTCAAGCCTTTCATCTCCACCAAAAGCCCAACCTCCAAAGCCTACGTGAAACCTACTGGGCCTCTAGGTGTGCCCCACATGCGAGCTCTGTAGTGATGAGACTCGGAACAAAAGGTCCAAAAGGCACAAGATAGCACACACTTCAGAATTGTTTTAAGAAGTTACGAAATGACAGTTGCCGAGCATTGGTTTTGAAAGGCTGCCGGCTGAATATATACATATGTGTATATATATATATACATACATACATACATACATATCACTGTATACGTACATATATGTGTGTATAATTATATATACATATACACACACACACAGACAAATGTGATACGTAAATGGCTTTGGGCTCGGGTTCGAAGGTTTCTCCCAAGTTCCAAAGACACCGCAGAGTCGGTCGGGGCTTCGCAACCTTTCCACCATTGACGGCAACGGCATATCAAGCTGAATGGCTTACACCTTCTGCGTTGCAGGATTGCGGGCTTACGGTATGGCTTTTCGCACGGTCACGAACCTCAAAGACTCATGCCCACTCCGGTCTTGACAAGAATGCTAATTCACAGGCGACATTGCAGCCACGTGCAATATGGCCAGGAGGGCATTTGTCGATCAATTAATTATGTTGTTGACGGTATTTCAGGCTCCGCTCCGTCATTAAAGTCGTCTTGCTTTTACAGCTTTTGGGCCTGGGTACAGCAGTTGCAGGACGAAGCGTTGACCGCGAAGCTTAAGAGACAAATGTCACATGTCACAGGCAAGAAGATAGACTCCAAACAGAAAGATGCTTTTCTATGAACAAAAGGGGCCTCAAAGCAACTAAACATCAACCATAACCGCTTTTTAAAGTAATGTACCTAAGACTGGGGGCGGGGTATGTTTACGTGTGATTCGGACATTTCAGGAAAGTGGCCAGGTTCGTTTGCATTAGAAGTGTGCCTCTCTTAAATGGTTGAATGTCCAAAGGGAGACCGCAAAACTCGAAAACGAAAAAAGGAGACCGCTACGAAACCGACTTAATCTAAGCTAATCTGAACCTTGAAGAACCGGATCCGTCAACTCTAAGGCGTCATGCGCCTATGTAGTCTACAATAACCCTAATGCCTAAGCCCGTGTACTTAGGCCCCAAAGTACCATTTGGTGAAACCCTTTAAAGCATATACTATGTGTATATATATATATATAGGCACATGGAGGCTTAGGAAAAACTACGGTTGATGATATAGATCCTGCATTACCCATAATGAAGAATAGACCATAATTCCAATAGTTTAGGGTCCTTAAGGTCATGCTAAGGATTTATATCATCAACCCTAAACCCTAAACCCCTAAACCCAAAACCCCTAAACCCTAAACCTCTCGTGCAGGTTTTATATCATCAACAGTAGGACCCCTAGAAAGGGGATCCTGATATTCCCACACTTCCCCCAACACTGGAAAAAAAGGGGTTTAGGGCTCAGCGTTTAAGGCTTTGGGGCTTAGGAGTTTAGGTCTTCGGGTTTTTGGTTTTAGGGTTTAGGGTTTAAGGGTTTAGGGTTTAGGGTTTTAGGACTTAGGCGTTTAGAGGTTTAGGGCTTAGGGATAGGTTTAAGCTTAAGGACGTATAAGGTAAACATTTGATGAGGTGCCTCTTCGTCCGTGGAGCACGAGTACAGGAACTGAATAGTTCAAATCACTGATAACTTGGTATTCTGCGAAAACCGTCAACACCTAAAACCGGGAAAATCTAGGTTGTTCTTGCTTTTGCTAGTTCTTTTCTAGTTTATTTTAGTAGTTGTTAGGCTCTTCTAGTTTGTAGTAGCGTTCTCTGGCTTTGCCCAGCCTTTCGTTAGCAAACCAGGTCTGAACACTTTGAAAAATCAAGTCTGCCTGTGATTGTCATGGAAACACTGAGTCCGCGGAAATAGTTAGTTGTTCATAGCCTGGCTTTCTCTGGTTTCCTGTAGCTTTCTGAGGCTTCCCTTAGTTCTCCGCAGAAAGAAACATGAACTTTCCTGCAACTTTCCGGCAATGCAAAGAGACACCTTATTGCAGGCTTACCTTACATGACCCTGAACCCTAAACCCTAAACCCCTAATCCATAAACCCCTAAACCCTAAACCCTACTAAACGCTAGACCCCCTAAATTTAAACCCTAAACCCCTAAACCCTCTCATATGTCCTAGTGTTTTGATAAGGCTTTGAGGATGCTGCAGTTCGAACCCTCGCAACGGAAGGCTGCCCTTGCCGTCGTGCACCGGTTTGGGGCTGTTGGCCTTCTGTTATATAGGTTTTAGGGTTTAGGGTCCCTAAGTCATAAAGCATTGCCGGCTTGGGGCTTATAGGGCTTGTGATTTAGGGTCACTTTAGGGTTTATGGTGTCGAGCTTTTGTTGTGTATGCCCGGCAATCGAACTTTCATGGACTTTAGCTTCAGTGGGTTTTCGGTGTACCTAGACCCGACTGAATGTAGCAGCGTTGCTTGGGTACCCTGTTTTATGGCCCGTAACCTACAGTATGACACAATAAAGGCCAAAGAAAGAACTGCTTTTTTGAGTTTGGGCATAGTTCCCTAAACCACAAACCCTAAACCCTAGATAATTTGAAAATTCAACCGAAATTTTAACTACATTTTAGGGTCTAGGGTATAGTTCTAGGATCTACAGTAGAAGCCCAAAAGTTCGAAACCCAATAGCATCAATCTGTAAGAGTACTGTATAGGGCATCCAAGCACTAATTGTCCTTGATCCGGTTTCCAATTTTGGTGGACTAAACCCTAAACCCTAAAACCCTACACCCTAAACCCCTAAACCCTACACCCAAAAACCCTAACCCTAAAACCCTAAAGCTAAATCCCTATATCCCTAAACCCTGAATCCCTAAATCCCTACGCCCAAAAACCCTAAAAACCCTAAACTCTAAACCCTAAAGCCCTGAATCCCTATATCCCTAAACCCAAAAACCCTAAAAACCCTAAACTGTAAGACTTTCTCGCCTCTCGGACGTGTGGGTGAAGATGTCCAGGGAGCCCTCCCAGTTGCCTTGGGCTAGGGGTTTAGGGATTAGGGATTTAGGGGTTTAGGGTTTTAGGATTTAGGGATTTGGGGTAGGGATTTAGGGATTAGAGATTTAGGGGTTTAGGGTTTAGGGTTTTAGGGATTTGGGGATTTAGGGCTTTAGGGTTTAGGGATTTAGGGTTTTAGGATTTGGGGTTAGGGTTTAGGAATTTGGGCTTAACCCCAAATAAGCTACATGTTTAAGGACTTATATAAAGAAATCCGATTAAGGACCCCTAAAAAAGGGCAGGTTCTTTAGGGTCCAGGTAGGGGTTCGGGTTTAGGTTCTACTTGGAGGTTCAAGGGGCTTAGTAAGTGGGTTATAAGTAGAGTTATAAGTACCCTAAATGGAGTTACCCTAATTATAACCCTACTTATAACCGACTTAGCAAGTCCCCTGAGCCTCCAAGTAGGGTTTAGGATCAGGGTCCGAAACGGTTGAGGAATCATGGGCCAAAATTCCGCAACCAAAACCCCCAATCCCTGAATGCTATCCATAGGCCCCTAAGTAGTTCCTTTTTTGGGATTACCTTCTAGGATTCTAAATAAAAACCACAAAAAGGAACTACTTAGGGGCCTATGGGTAAGCTCCAAGCCCACAAACCTACTTTCTTGGAGGTTCTGATTGCACACCCTAATATGGAATTTTATAAGGGCCCTACCCTAAAATGGAATTTTATAAGGGCCCTACATAAAAGTAGGTTCTCGTGGGTTAGGGTATTCCCTACCAAGGGGGAGTTCAGAGAAACTTTCACCGTGAGATCATTCGATTTCTGTGGACCCATTATGGCTTAGGGTTTAGGGTTGAGGGTCCATACAAACGACCATCATGGAATTGCGACCCAAAAGAACAATCTTACTATGGTGTTGGGGACATAATTCCATGACAATAGTACATATATATATATACATATATTGTTGATGATATAAACCCGGCATGACCTTAAAGACCCTAAACTAAATTATTGTATATTCCTAGGATTTATACCATCAGCCGTAGTAGATAGATATGGACCCTCTACGGAGTTTTGGCCCCTTATTTCGGGTGTCTGCGCTTACGGTTCCCTATCATGAGAACTCTGAGGGGGTCCAAGCAGCCAAAGGCACCGCACACTGCACTGAACTGCGACGGTTGTTTTGATATTTTGTGACACCTGAAACCCTAAACCCTAAACCCCTTAAACCCAGAATCCTAAAACCCTAAATCCTAAACCCCTAAACCCTAAACCTTAAATCCCCTAAACCCTAAAGCCTAAAACCCCTAAGCCCTAAACCTTAAACCCTGGAGCTTCAAACTCTTCGAACTTGCAACCCCTGCCCCGAAACAAGACCCAACAGCCGAAACCTGAGCCTATGGCTCAAAATAGCCCGAAAGCCTCTTAGGGTTTAGGGTTTAGGGGTTTAGGGTTTAGGGGTTTAGGGTTTAGGGTTTAGGGTACCTGGGTTCTAGTTTTTGGAGACGGCGCCTGTACGG
>CAJNJA010000748.1:0-18401 GCA_905231915.1 Symbiodinium necroappetens | reverse complement strand
CAGTTCTAGAGGCCGGGGATCTCCAGCAAGGGAGCCACAGCTTAGAACAAGCTCTGAGCCTCTAAGCCCTTCTAGGGTTGAGGGTTTTGGGTCTAGGGTTTAGGGTTTTAGAGTTGAGGGTTTAGGGTTTTTTAGGGCTTCAGGTTGCTATGCAGTCTCTGGCAACTTGCCTGGCACCCAAGGGCTCCCAGCTGCAAAAGGGCCTTGAGTTTCTTTTGGAGGTTCTTTGTGAGACTTATGGCATAAGACCACCAGACCATCCCAATATAGAACCCTGAAAAAAAGGCGAACACTGTGGAAGCTCTGAGGATCAGAACCCCAGCCGTTACCTTTTGAAGCGGTCAATGCCGGACCTTCGCCCCGAAACAAGTTCCGAAGCCATCAAAACCCTCTATGATAATACCTCGAATAACCTTTATAAGGACTCTTACCGAAACCCCAATAGAAATCCCTATGACCCAGAGCCAGCACCTGGTAAATCTCAGGATGGATTGGGTCGACCTCCGTTTGGTTGGCTGCCCTAGCTCAAAAGGCCCGCAGCTTAAGCTCTCGAAGGGTCTTGCTTGGTGAAGGTTATACAAGAGGTTTACAGACGGTCTATGGGGTTCAGGGCTCAGTCTTTCGGTGTTCATTTGCGCTTTGGTTTCTTTCGTAGTTTGGTGTTTTGTGTGGGCCTGTGGGCTTCCGGATGCTGCCCCACTGACCTCGCCATATCGACCTTTCGGTCGAGTTAAGCTCCAAAGCCCTTCATCCTGAACACCACCTTATGCACCTGAAAGGCCCGAACTCACATTACGTAGAGGCCCCCGAGGTCTAAAGATAGGGCGGCCTTAGTCATACGATATGTGGGTAGTTGCCTGAACTGAACTAGTGTTCTGATGGATCTCGGTGTGAGTCCGTATAGGGTTTATAGGATGTTGAGCTTTAGGGTTTAGGATATTGGATGTAGGCTTCTAAAGAGTGGCAGGAGTTGTGAGTTCTTGGCTTTTTTTGCTTGGAAGCTACAATATCGTTTAACGTTGCTGCTTCCCGGGCTTGCAGCACATGGTTGAGCCCTCCACCCCAACTAACTCCGGTTTAGATCGATCAAACTAAACCCCAAAGCCCCCCTGCTCTTCTTGTTAATGGCGGCATACGCTGATCTGATCACAAGCACCGTGAGCCGTGCGAACCCCTGAACCCTTAACTTTACATAATTTCATAGTAGACTCTATATAGTATCAAGTTCATATTACATGGTATATAGTACTTGGTATACAGTATATAGTAACTTTACATAACTTTATGCTGTTGCCTTGATGGTTCGCTGGGGGTTGGGTAGGGTAGCTCGATGCGGCGATCCCCAGCTTTTTCCCCTTGCAGTACTGCGACATGCTCCTGAGCTGAAAGACTTGCAGCAAGGAGGCATGTCGTGGTAGGCGTCACTGAGTTCAGTCGTGTCATTACTGGGTGATTGTCCTCATCCCGAAGTCCGACCTTTAAACCCTTCCAACCCTTATAAACCCTATACCCCTACAACCCCGGAGCCTTTTAGCCCCAAAACTTCCAAAGCTCTTCCGCCAGCAGGTCGTCGTTCTGGAGCCAAGTGATGCAGCCTTCGAGGAGCTCGTGCAGAATGTCGCTCAAAACGCCGACAGGCGCATGGTCAATAGCAACAGAAAGAACCACGAGGAAATCTAGGATAAGTGCCGGGACTCGGGTGGGGCTGCAAGTGTTCTGAGATGGGTTTCAGGGCACAGGCTGTGGGACCCTAAACCCTATAAGCCCTTAAACCCCAAAACCGAAGCTGTGTTTGGCTATCTGCATATTGCGCTCCTTCGTGCTTTTAGCTCTATCCTGTGATTGACGGGAATTGGACTCTCACCTTGAACCCCAAATCCTACACTCTGAATCTGAACCCTAAGCCCTGAACGGGCAGGTCTCCACATCCGGGCCCCTTTGTTAGGCAAAAATAGAACAGTACGGCACCCTTATAAAAGGGACCCTACAATCCCTAAAGGGACCCTATAAAATCCCTAAAGGTGACCCTAGAAATCCCTAAAAGGGACCCTATAAATTTGGAGAACTACCCAAGCCGGCCCAAGACTTGGAACCCTGTGCGGTCGAAGCCCGGTCAGGCGCCAGCGGATTTCTCTGCTGCGGGTGGCTTTGGGTGCACGGCGAGGCAGCTCAGCTCGCAGACTCTCGGGTCAGGCGGTTTCGGGTGTAGCTTTGCGATATTTCGGTTTCAGGATTTAGGTTTGGGGTTTAGGGTTTAGGCTTAGGCCTTAGAGTCTAGGATTATGAGAGGTAAGGGGTGTAGAGGTAAGCAGTTGTAGGTTTAGTGGCTCATCATCGTGTGCAGCAGGAGCCAAATGAACTCTAAACCCCAGCAGGCTTTGTGCAGATGACGAACAGAGGAGACTCGGCCGCGCCGTGGCGACAGTTTGTGGGTTAGCAGCGGAGTTCAGGATGAAACATAGAGTTCTAGATACTCAGTAATATTATCCCCCATCCCCCAAACTTGGCTAGCGACTTGGACGATCGTCGTGCTAGCCATTTGTTTCCTAGCCAACTAATGTTTCAGGATTTGCCTGCGAAGGACGTGTCCAATAATCGTTGCCAGCCAATTTCGTTCGGAGGCTTTTCCGGAACTAATTCGGGCCTTTGCCGTCAAAATACGACAAGACCTAAACCCTAGACACTAAATCCTAAACCTGACTGTTTCTGGACCTTGAGCCCATGGCTTGGACTGTCCGGACGACGCGGAGAATGGCTAAGCCAATTTCAGGGTCCACGTCCCTAACCGATAGTGCTTGCATCGTGACATTGCAGTATACCAGAAAACTCCGCTCAGTTCGAAGATGTTGCAAGTATTACGAAGTACTAGGCCCCCCTATCTCTCTCTCTCTCTCTCTCTCTCTCTATATATATATATAAGGCTTCAGAAATGCCAAAGACTCCGACATCGCACGGAGTCAAGGAACTGGGCCTTAACGTGAAAAAAATACCTGTACATGCTAGGTTTTATAGGGTTTTGGGGTTCCTCTATGCGGAGATGTTGAAGTCCCTGCATGTGGGTCGTAAGTTTGGAACGGCGTCTTCTTGCGTCGGCCGTCCGATGCTTCAGGGTTCACCGTTTCTCACCTTTCATGTTTCGGCCTAAATTCAAATCGATGTCGGAGAAAAAGTTCCACAGGAATTTAAGGTTCAGGGTATCAGGACCATTTTTGTGTATAGATGCAAGGTGCACAGGTTTTAGTACTTCTGCTTTCACTTCTTATTCTCTGTAGCTGCACTGCTGCCATGAGGCGCAAGTCTGCCACTGCTCCAGCAAACCTTCTACGGAGAACCCAAGGTCCTTGGAGCAAATCCTATCTGTATCCCCAAACCCTACAAAAAGTAGGTTATTATGACTGGGTATAGCCCCACATGTTTTCTTTTATGGATCCCCAAATAAGCCCTAAACCCCAACCCCTACGCACAAAATCCCAAACCCCAAACCCAAATCCCCCAGCAGAAAGCCACTTTCCTGACCTAGGGAGAGAGCAAAAGGGGCCTACAACAACAAAAAAAACCCTAAACCCCAAAACCCTGAACCCAGAGCCGCTTCGTGCCTTTGTAGGAAGTTCGCTGAGGATCAGGTGGGCATCTTCGATCGCCGCCAGGCCATCCTCTCGACGGATCCCTGGCATGGGTTTAGGGTTTAGGGCTACGAGAGCGATTTCTTCGAGGGTTTGTAGGGGCTTCGGAGCCTTATGAGGGGCTCTATAAGTGCGATATAACCTGCGGTATGAAGGACTTAACGCAGGTTCAATGGGTTACCGTAACCGAACATGAACCCGGAGCCTTAACCAAATAAGCTCTGAACCCTAAGCCTAAACCTTATAAACCCCAAACCGTAGAAACCAAATCCTAAGATTCTTAAGGATCCTGACCATGTCTTAGGAGATCATCTCCCCTCAGGGCTAGCAAAATGCTGGTTTGCATGTTTCGGAACTACAGCCCTATGCATCCATCGGGAGCAATCTCGGCAGAAGACCGGCAAGGATGGAAAACAACAGATTGCAGGCGACGTGATCATCTACTCCCCTTGAACTTGAGTCAGTCGTGCTCGCAAGCGCATGAGCTTGAAGCCGGTACCCCTACAGCACAACTCCCGAACCAAGAAAAAACGTGTGGCCGAAGTTAGGATTCTTGTCAGGTGGATGCGCATAGTTAAGCAGAGCTTAACTCGAACGACAGAGAGCTTCTTATTTTGACTTAAGGTCTGGATTCCTGTCGTTAAACCCAAGACTGAAGGCCTTAAGGGGCCAAGTTGGGCTTCCCTGATATTGCAAGGTCTGGGACGTGAACGAGCTGCTTCTGGCCTTTCCTTCGTTGAACGCCACGTCGTTTATCAAGATCGACATTGACTCCTGCCTGAAGCTATTGCCTGACTGACTGTGCAAAAAGTCCTCAAGCTCAAATGCCGAAACTTTACGTCAGGGCTTAAGGTACTGATGAGAGTCTCGAAATCAGGCGTTTATTCAGGCTCAGGCTCAATGTTGTAAAGGGCTTGCAAACTGTGGGGCCTTAGCCTCCCATTCCCGACATGTCTCTCAGTCCTAACATGCCTACAGTCTACAATTGACAATAGCTAACCCGTGTTCCTCGATGCAAGAACCACGACAAACATGTCGTAAACTAAACCCGGACCCCTATGCTTTAAAATCTAAGCCCAGTGCGGATGGACTCCTTTGTAATCCGATGCCGGGTAGTTAGTAAATTATTCGCATGTTTTCTTAGGGTTATTTACTACGAATAATATAACCCGAAACCTATTAGAAACTGATGGGGCTTGTATATAAAGCCCTAATCGTAATGCTTCCAATTAGAAACATTCTAGATCTAGAGCCATTGAAGGGACCCCGTTCTAATGTTCAAGGTCCCCATAATGGAAGCCCACGACCTGAGGAAGGCTCCGAAAGGGATTTGATCCCAGCGATGGCAGATTTCCTCCGCCGTGTGCGGCCGACCGTCCTGTGACTGCAAGGTTTTGGGGTTTTAGGCTTTGGGGATTGATACTTCTTCTACCCAAGCAGCGTCCCTAACATTCCATCTAACCATAAACAGCAGTGTGCATGCTGCTATATCGGAACACCCTTAAGGCGTACATGTGGGCACAAGCTTTTTCAGTATGTGGTAAGACAATCGCAAGAGTACGGAGGTTTGGTTGCTCTAGGCTCTAGGCGCATGCAGCGGCACGGTGAGCAATGTTAATTAACCAGTTCTTTCCACGGTCCCGCGCCGGCCGGGCTCCTCCCGCAGGCTGTGGCCGATTTAACGTGTACGAAACGAAAACATTTTCAGCAATTCAGCGAAGCCTCAGGGATGTTTCTGGAATGGAGTGCTTAAGAGTTTTTTTCAGTGTTTGGGGTCCACGATGTCACAAGTCTTATGTGAGCGTTGTGACTCCTGTTGCTTTGAGTTCACTGGCTGCCGATTCATAACACAACGATGCCATGCTAGACTTTTTGGGGCTTTTGTTTTGCCTTGGATAGGGGAAGTTGTGGTCGAGTTTTGGGTTGCTGGCTTGAGCCCTAAGACTTAGGCTGCAAGCCATATCATATCAGGTTCAATGTTTCGGGTTATGTAGGGACCTGCTTTTGGGTTCGGTTTCAAGCGGTATCGCGTACAGACATTTCACAGCCGAAAACTTCAAGCTTGAGCCCTGCAGCGTGGATATATTCATGATGATATCAGCCTCTGAACGACAAAATAACGGCAGAATGTCGCCCTTGGCGCAAGTTCGTGCCCCCCAACAAGACCCAGAGCGCGCTTTAACGACCCGATCCTGTGATGCAAAGCTCAAATCCAGGCGTCTTGGTTTTAAAAATTTTATGGTTACTCCTCCTCCTCCTCCTGCTTCTACTTCTGCGACCTACTGCTGCAGCTGCTGCTGCTACTGCGGCCACTTCGGCGAGGTATGGCTGTCCCTGCATCCATACGCTTTGAGCCAATGCTGCACTGACGGCAGGGTTGGGGAAGCCGCGCCACGATGTGTAGGTACTTCATGTTTTGGGGGGGTGCTCTGAGCTCTAAACCCCAAGCTCCGTGATCTTTAGGCCGCAACAACTCTTAGTCATCGTTCAGAATATGATCCTCAGCCCTGAACTTGGAGGCGTCGGAGTGCTGCTTCATAATTGAGTGCAGGGTGGTTGTGATATTTTGCTTTTTGTTGGCAACTGATCTGGGGCTCTGGGGTTCCGGTTTGAGAGCTTCGAGCTTTGGTGTGTTGATGCTGGGGTTTATGAGCAATGCTGAAGGCTGTCAACCCACTTAGGAAGCCGACTTTCGCTGGTGTTCGAACATGCTTGGTTTGCTCAACGGCGGCTTGGGCTTGAGGACAACAGTGGGCATTCTACCTCAGACAGATATTGCGTTTCGGGGTATGCTCTTCGGGATGGGAAACCCTAAAACCCTGAGCGTTGAACCAGCAAGCACATAGTTATCGATCACGACAGCCCGGGCCAACTTCTGAAGTTCAAGCAACATTCTTCGGATTTTGGCTATACTCTGAACCGATGGGCCCATAACCGTAGACCGTATGAGTAGAGATCGCAGAATAAATTAGGTCTTTCAATTCGGAATTCAAGCCCACTGCCACTGCTGTTGATTCTCATAGTGTTCTTAAACCTTGTGAGCCCTAGCGCCTAAGCGCTAAACACCAAACTTCGCTACTGTCGTGGCATTGCCTGTTGTAACAAGGTTGTACTTAATTTATGTGTGTGGTTCTTTACTCTGCCTTGTAAGCTCTTCCCATAACCTCCTCCCACCTGCATGTCGTGAGATATCGTGCGATGTACCGAGCCAAAATGATAAGACAGGATGAGCCTTGAAAGGTTTGGCTTTGGTATTGCACTGGTGATCCAAGGACGCCGTCGGAGATGAGTGCCCTCGTGTCGTCGTTGAAGGCTCGCCACAGGGTGTAAGTACTCCAACAAAACAACAAGTACCGTAACTGTCGGTGCATCACAAAAAGCGACACGATGTCTGAGCCCAGCCCAGAGAGTCAGGAATAGCTGTTTAACCGACAAAGAAGCCTTTCGCTCTCGTCCGCCCCGAAACCTTTGGGGGGCAGATGGATGTTTTGGGCTGAGGTCGGCTTCTTCGCGAAGCTCCGATGTTATATCTATCTACATCTGCCGCACTCTGGATTATCCCAGTAGAACAACCACCCAAAAAATGAGTCTAACTATTCGGGCAAGGGTGTGCTGCAGCTGCTCGACAGAAGGGGCCCTGCTGTCCTGCTGGGGGCTCCTTAGTACCAGAGCTTCCTCGGGTCCCAGGGTCCTTGAGAACCTTCGAGGAGCCGCAGAACTGAAAGGGTCCCTGTGCCCAAACCGCAGAACTGAAAGGGCCCCTATGCCAGCTAAACATTTGAACTTCTAGCCGGGAAGTGTCACCCACCAGGTTCAGAAATCGGGGGGGCCTCAGAGGTCTGCAATAATCTGTAGTTTGGGTGGCTGGGGGGACGCATGAAGCTGTCGGGATGTGGGGCTGAATCTCACTTCAAACCCTGCCGACTCCGAGCCTACTAGGGCATTTGGGGGCCTGTTCGCGCAACGATTTCTTATCATGTCCCGAATGTAGGTCCAAACACAATATTTTCTCCCAAAAGCTTGCTTTCATCAATCAGCCCGATCGCTTCAACCTTCAATCCCAACTTCGGGACAGGACCTCTGCCCCTTTCTTTACGGCTTGCGCTGGAACAGCAGCTGGGTAACTGGTCCGAATCGAGGAGCAGTGCCGAATTTCAGGTGTCCCGGTGTTTTGGGTCTGGCTCAATCCTAAATCCTAAAATATACTATAAATATAAATATAACAAGGAACCCCCAAAAATAGTATAGGTAATCTCATGTAGAAGTGGATTGAGGCCCAGGGTACACTTGTGCAGCAAAGCTGACGTTCATGCTTACCGGAGCCGTCAGCTATGCTGAACGAGACCATTGTAGACTGCACTCCTTTGGAAGGGGCCTCTTTGGGGAGCCCCGGTTGGTTGTACATTCGCCATCTGTCGACAGAATAAGGGTAGCCAGCTCTTCTACTTAGTTGATCTTATTTGTGGCTTTACTCAATTCCAATGAAGACACTATTGCATGTATTGAAGCAAAACATCACAGTAGTTTAGAAGCCCGCAGCTATGGCTTGAGGCCTGCATACGTTGAAGCGCCGAAGCCTAGACCGTTCCAGCAAGAGCCACATGTCGTCCCAGCCCAACAAACCATAAGACAAATCCCAAATCAGCAAGCACTGACCCAAGGAACTCCAAAACGCGACCGAATCCTGGACAGGACTCACGGGTTTAGGGTGTAGGGCCCTACACATCCCTGAAGCTTCTAGACCCCAATTCCAACCCTCCAGCCTGACAGAAAGAGTCTTCGATCCTGTGTTGAACCCTGCAAATCCCGAAACCCTAAACCCTAAACGCCCCACACTTTAAACAAACTAAACCCTAAGGGTGTGCTCGGAGAACCAAGGCTCTTACTGACTTCCAAGTTACTGGCCGGATGGTGGATCGCATGCCGCAGGCTTCACTCCGCTTCATCTTACATTCGGTTTGAGGTTTCGGGCCTGGGGATGTAGGGTTTCAAGGCAGCTACGCTTTCATATCTCGTTTTGGTTCTTGGCACGTATGGATCCCTGCTGGGCTTCAACGAGTTGCGAGGTTTGAGTGTCGAAACCCTCAAACTCAGAATGAGAAAGCCGCATAATCACGAAACCCTGAGTTAAATGCTGAACAGGACGATAAAACCCGAAAAGCCCTAAGTGTGCCAAAGAACACTAAGCGAACTCGTAGTCCCTACATATAAACCCAATCCAAATTATCAAGCCCGATTTAGTAGTTGCAGTTCAACAATAAATGATACTATTCCTTAGGGTTCCTGTTATGCGCATAGCTAGCGTAATTGTCCAGGCCCCTCCTGCTTTAAATCTTTGCTTGAACCTCCAACCCCGCTAATTAAAGGGTACCCTCACAGGAATTCAGGCCCGACTACTAGGGTTTATAGTGTTCCCTTATAGGACTTCTTATAAGGCCCCAATACTATGCACACTCTGCGACCACCCGCTTTTTGCAGGTCGCCGACTCTGCCGACGATGCGCCTCCGGGGCTGAACCTGGTTAGTAGGGTTTAGGGTTTAGGGTGTAGGGTTTAGGGTTTAGGTGAGTTTGGGTTTAGGGTTTAAGGTTTGGGATTTAGGTGGTTTAAGGTTCAGGGCCTAGGAAGTCGCCAGCTGCCTTTTGATAGAGGCTTTAACAGCATACGCCAACATACATACTCACGCAGACACTCCCAGAGATACAGATATGTGCTTTGTTTGTTTTTTCTTATGGTTGTGTATGCATATAAAAAGTATATATATATATATCTTTATTTATCTATTTAATTATTTAATTATATGCCTGTATGTATGTGTAAGCATACATACATACATACATACATACATACATACATGTATGTGTAAGCATACATACATACATACATACATACATACATACATACATATGCATCTTCCTATATCCACAACTGTCAACATATACGCGTGTACACGTGCATGTATTTCTACCTGTCTACATATATAGTATAGATTTATGTATACAGTATGTGCATCTATCTATCTATCTATCTATCTATAGATAACACAGATTTTCATGTGCTTACATGCAAGTCAGGGGTGTATTCTTGAATTCCAATAATAAGGTGATACCTGCGGGGGCACAGCCCATGCTTTTCCGAGCATTCGGGCCTTAACCTGCAAAATAAGGGTGTTGGTTCATGGGGCTGGGTGGAGACTTCAGGGGTTCAGGGTCTGCACCGTGGTTCAGTATCTCTCTCTAACTGCTTGCAGCTTCAAGTCCCCAATGTAGTTTCTTGGGGGGACTATCTTGCTTCCATGTTACATAGGGCCACATCATCTTCTCCACAAAGTCTACCTGCTGCATGTTCGTCGAAGATGCTGTAGGCGTCCCTAACTTAGCGCTGGGCTGTTGCTTCAGGAATAGCGTTCAGGGACTTTAAGGCTTTTTCCTATACTCACCTACATTGTTCTTTTCTCACGGGCCTTTCTACAACATGTGTGTATACGGTGTCCGCGCGGTAGATTCTATGGGAACAAGCACAGCCTCAAGTTGCCCCCATAGAAGACCAGTTTATCCTCGGCTTTTATGGGTCATATTATAGGTGTACAGAGGGAGAGAGAGAGCGAGAGAGAGAGAGAGAGAGAGAGGTAAGCTCGTACGGTCCAGGTAGAGTATGTAGGTTCAGGGCGGATGGCTTTTCGCCCTGGTCAGAATCCACAGACTTAGGCTTCGCATCACTAGGGTTTAAACTTGGTTTCCGGGGGATAAGTCTAAACCCTAGACCCTAAGAGCCATGGACCAACCTCGCCTGCTTTGTCGGCTGCCCGCCGTCTTTCGAGCCATGGGGATTTAAGTTTCGGGGTTAAGGTTTCAGTGTCTAGGGTTTAGGGTTTAGGGTCTAGGAGTTGATGATGAGTATTTCAGTGGCCGGGCTTGCTGGCGATTCTCAGCTTTTGGGAAGCGCAGTTGCTGCAGGAATTAGGGTTTCAAGAAAGTCTCTTAGAGATTGTTCGCCAGTGAGCTGTTGTCCGAGCCTATATGGCTTTGTGATTAGACTTCTTGGAGCTTCAACCCCAACCGCTACAAGCTATTGATCTGATTCCCAGCATGCACCCTATACGCCCTAAGCACAATACTATGAACTGAGGGCTACACCCTGAAAGGACGAAGCACGCCTTATAAATGTGAGCACACATGAACTATAAGCCCTAAACCTTATCCGATCTTCTCCGTATCCGCAAGAGGCACAGGAAGCCCCAATTCGGCCCCGTCAAGAGTTAAAAAAAAGCCCTTTTTCTTCACAAAGCTCCCTAAACCCTAAACCTTAAACCCTATAACCCTAAACCCTAAACCCTATAACCCTAAACACTGAGCCTCGTGAGGCTCTGCCTATTCGCGCCAGCACCTCGAGATTTCTTGGCGCCCTAAGAGGACGAGGCACAGAAAGCCCGACCGGGGAGCTTCCAGAAAGTAGATCCCGCAGGAGGGTTCCCATGAAAGTGCCCCGCAGTAGTATAGGGTCCCCAGAACAGGGGATCGAGTGTTTTCAAGAAAATGCCAGCCTGAACGCTAAAACCTCAAACGGCTTGAGAGATCTGAAGCCCAGCCAGGCTTGTGCTTCGAGTTCTCTGGGTAAAGTCCCCTAAAGAACCTGAACCGTAAAGCGTCAGGCTTTGCCGCGAGAGGGTTTCGGATGCTCTAGCGTTTTCGGGCGCTGCCCTGAGATCACATTTTAAGACTGAGGCCAACTGTCGAATGTGTGTGTGTGTGTGTTGGGGGGGGGGGGGTTCGAGCTTACTGTTCAATGGCTAAGGCCAGTTGTTGAAGCCCAAATGCCTTGAAATAGTCCCACCAAGAACTGGCTTGTAGATAACCGCCTATACTTTCTTAATTCTTGAGGTGTAAAGCAGTACGGGGATTGCTCCCAGGTCCTGGCCCAGGAGAACCTGGCGCAGAGCGTTCATGTAATATAAAAGCCGGAAGAATTACCAATACTATTTTAGGGTTCCTTATTGTAACTTTACTATCAAGGCTATTTTACATGGTTTAAGAGCAAGCGCTTTGCATGTCTTGTTTTGTCGCATGAGCTCGTTAAGATTATAGCCGGCAGGAGGCTGCTTTTTCAGGTTTGTGTGGAATATAGGTATGTTTGTATCGTGTTCACTTAGCACCTGTTCCGATGCTGTGTAGTTCGTGGCTGCTCTAGATTTAGCCCTGTAGTCTTATATCCGGGGGCTTATAGTAGGTCCATAGGAACTTTTTGACAGTCATAGGCAGGCTAACTTCCCTTACTTCGGGGTGCTTTCCTTTGTACTATAGACCTTACACACAGTACGAGGTCCCTGCAGCCTCTAAGTACCCTGAAACCCTACGCCCCAAACCCGAAGCTGCAGAGGCCATGGCGGCTGTGTGGTTGCCCAAGCGCACTGCGGTAATGCGCTGCAAAAGCTGGGCCCAAGCACGATGTCGGTTCCGCTCTGGGTTCCGCTCTGTTTCGATCCCCTAAGTTTTGGGGTTATGCCAATCGCAAGAACTAGCCCGTTGTGAAAATACATGCTAAGTTCCAGTATTGTTTGTTCTGAAGATCGAAGACATACAGTAGTGCAGCAGTATGATTTCCACCGGGTTGCAAGAGCAGCGCAGACAATGACGGTTCTGTGTAGGTCCGGGGAGCCAGAGATTGCCGCTCAGTTTGGGCTCGCCTCATATGGGTAACCGAGTTTGCGTAATTGGTCGGTTGTCGGGTTTCCGGTTCAGCTTTATTCAACCACTGGATCATTTGTTGGTACCAGTCACCTTGACATCTGTTCTGTTTCTTCTCGGTCCCCGCCCCCCCGGCCGCCCGGCTAAGGATTGAGATTTCTGACATTTGCTCATGCCAGGTGCCTCCAGTCCAGCACAAGGGCCAATGAGCCTTGCGTGCTTCGTAGTGAAGTGGAAGTTGCTTTTGAAACTCTCAGTCCTGAAATGTGGATACTGAAGATGAACGGATCCAACTTCAGGTGTCCTAGCCGGGTCCCTGAGGACTTAAGTCTGCCAGCCCTAAAGAAGCCGCCAGTTTCGGATGAACTTCCATCAGCCCCAAGTGGCGCACTGGACGCTTCCCGCTTCTGAGAAAAGAATGCCTGCTTTGCCAGCCCAGCTGTTGGTAGTCCCTGGCTTGAGTGCAAATGCGCTACTAGTTACTCTGCGGGCTCTCGGGCTTAAGTGGCACAGGCCCTCAACCCTGACTCCCTTATAACAATTTGCGGCCTGCATGAATACAAAAGTTGCGGCGGGCATTCGGAACAGAAGGCTTTCTGTGATGAGCCTGAAGTGTCGTGACACCAGTATGGGGCGCTCTTACCACAATGTGAGTACAGTGGTCTTCAGGAGGTTCTGCAGGGCAGGGTTCTTATTGCTAGAACTGGTATTGCTTAGGATCCGTGTGGGTGGGGCTCGTGCTGTTGGAGAAACCCACAGTGCCGAAATAAACATGTACTTCGCTGGTAATGATAATGGTAAGCGTCTCAGATCGCATAGTAAGGCCTTCAGTGGCTCTAGAAGATATGTTACTGTCAAGGTAGGCAGGTTTTTTAGACATAGGATGTACACCTAAACCCAAACCCCCACACCCTAGATATCCAATTCCCTAGACCGCCAGATCCCCGAAACCCTAGACCCCTAACCCCCAGACCCCCCCCCGAAACCGCAAGTCCTACCCGAGACCCGAAGTCGTTTAAACAAATCTCCTTGGGCCCCGCACTCCGATGCTGAGGTTGGACCCTCGTGCTGTTCAAGCTCAGGAGGGCGACAACCAGTTCCCACAGAAGTGCAAGGTCGCCTCTGGTCCGGTCGCTTTCTGGGGGTTCTTTAAGGGCTTTTGGAGTATAGAAACTTCGTGTATAAGGGTTTAGGGTTATAAAATGAAGGGACATGTAGAGGTAGAGGTTAGGAAACAAGGTTTTGGTGCTTGTTCTGCTCTTCATCCCTAATTAAACCTTAGACCCAAAGCCCCAAACCCTGAACCCTCCACAATTTGCCACTAGGCAGCCGTGACTCCTGTATCTGTGCGAGAGTCGTCAAGCGCATGGCCCTCTGTTTACCCGAACTACCCTGCAATGCGGGCTCGTCCTTGCTATGTGGGAAGTAAAAAACCCTAAACCTTATACCCGAAACCCTGAACCGTAAAAGCTGTGTCGTTGTCGTCTGTTTCTTCGGAGATACCCCTGCACTGCAGGCTCGTCCTTGCTAGGCAAGTGGGACAAAACCCCAAAAACCGAGAAGTCTGTGAACCCTTAATGCCCTACGACCCTGATACCCTGAGCCCTGGTCTCCCTGAGCCCCTAGTAGTAGTAGTAGTAGTAGTAGTAGTAGTAGTAGTAGTAATAGTAACACTCTCATGCCCGAATACCCTACAACCCTCCAAAAGCGATCGTGACGGAGGTCCGCCAGCAGTTAAAGCTCGACGGAGCTTCGGACCGCGGCCCAGACTGGACCACCTATAGTCTCCATTGTAGTTCCTTTTTGGGGTTACCTTTTAGGAACCTTAATTTAGAATGGGTTAAACCAAAAGGAACTACAATGGAGACTATAGGCAGTGTTTCATATACGGTTTTAGATTTAGGGTTTTGGTTTGGTCTTTTGGGTGTTACGGCTGGGATTCCGTACAGTGTAGATTACCCAAAGGGTCCTAGGCACCGTTATGTGGAATACTTTCCCAAAGCATAGTGGTGATTCCTAAACTTAGAAACCCAACATTCTGCTATTCAGGTGTTAGGAATCCCTGATCTAAACAAAAGAGGGTTCATCATATTATGGATCTGTGGGGGATGTATAATGGAATAGGACTACTATTGAACTATTGTAAACGCCTGAACAATTGATTCAAAAAAATGTAGTCCTTAGTGTTTATACTCGAATATCTCCCCAAACTGACTTCGAATCGCTCAGGCCCCTTGCTGTTGCGTCTCAGGGCAGGGACCCTGGAACTGATAACGCTGGTATTTCGTAGACTGCGGCGTTCTGCTGCATAGCGGAGTGTCATAGAATTTAACACAGGTAGGATTAGCACATGAGATTATGTTTTCTCTAATTATTCTAGTTGGCATGTTAGGTACATCCCCCCCCGAGGCTGCAAAGCCAAGCCCAAACCGCAGACACACTACTCTGAACCAGTACTCTCACATCGTGCGGCCCTGTCCCCTTTACCCCTTGCAAAGCCTGAAGCACTCCAGCCCCACAGAACATGGACCCGAGCCTCCTTGTCTGCCTTACACCACATGGTGTGGTTCGCACTTTACCCTCAGATGCAAATCCCAGAAAGCCCAACACCTGAAGTTAGCCGTAGCCCGAATCCCCTAAACCCCAACTCGTAACACTGTAGGCCTTCATTAAAGCCCTTAACCTTCAGAGTTTCGAAGCCTTATGCCCTTTCCAGCTGGAACCCCTAAGCCCTAGAACCGCAGTAGATCCTTGAGCCCTAGACTCTACAACCTCTAACCCTTGAGTCCTGATGCCTTTCAGACCCTAAACCCCTGAACCCTAAACCCCTAAACCCTATACCCTAAAACCCTAAAACCCTAAACCGTAAACCCTAAAGCCTGCACCCTAAACCCTAAACCCTGAACCCTGCACTGGCCTTGCGGCCCAAAAGCCACTGCCCTGGGGTTCGGTGGGCCATGGCCTTTACCCTGGTCGGCCCGGAGCCAAGTCCCCACCGGAGAACGCGTTAGGGTTAGGCTAGGGTTTACCTGGGACTCTAATTACCTACAGTTTTATGGGTTCTACCTACTAACTAAGGGGTAATGGCTGCTAATCCGTAGGTCAAGAGAGTTACAGGTAGGGTTTAGGGTTTGGGGTTTAGCCTGGAGTAGGCAGAAGTCCTTAGAGTCGATAAGGTTTAGGTTTAGGGTTTTTTAGCTTCGTGTCTATAGGGCTTACTTATTTCGGGGGGGAGGCCGTCGCAGCGAGAGAGAGAGAGTGAGGGAGCGGGGGGAAGTAGCTCAGGGTGTAGGTAGGGCTTCGGATCTAGGGCTAAGGAAGGCAGTTTAGGGATGCCGTTGGGGCCGTAATGGAGCGGCCTTCATAATTAGAATCGGGTTTTGGGGTATAATAGACTAGACCTTTAAAACGGAACCCTCTAAATAGTAATGGAAACTGTTATTGAGCTTTCTAGTAGAGTATATTCCGCAATTGTAAGGTATTGGGCTTTTCGGGTTACCAGCCATGTCTTCAGGCTCGAGGTCAAGAAGCGCGTTGTCGGAAAACTTTAGGGTTTATAGGATTTCAGGTCCAGGGTTTTCAGGGTTTTCGGGTTTTCGGCATTAGGGATTAAAAGTCATAGCGAAAACACACACACACACACACGCACACACACACACACACACTTCATGCACTGTCATGGTGTCTGGTCGTGAGAATGCCGGCTGTCATAGCTGTGGTGCTGAAATGTGTTGAAACGCGGCACTCAAAGTGGCAACCATTCGAGCACATGAACCGACAGTCGAGTACGAACAAATCGTCATGGCATGCACGCGGCCGCACGAAAAGCTCCAATAGTTCACTGCTGCCACTGCAATATTTTACCAATAATCCCACTGCCACACCGGAGGAGTGTCAGAAGCTACTCGATAAAAAAAAGCAGCCATGCTACAAGCCTAAACCCTGAAACCCTAAACTCAGAACCCCCGAACCCGCAACTCTGAAGATTGACTTGAGAAACCCTAAACTCCGAAGCCCAAAGAAACCCGGCAAGGCCCAACCGCGCGATGATGTGCCGTGGCCCGGAGGTGGCGTTCAAGCCTCCCGGCTGTCTACAAAGGTCTGTTTGGATCCTAGCTAGACAAGGACTTCCGGAAGTTAGGGGCTGTGTGTTCGAGAATCTTTGGCAAAAAGGATTCTATTGTCCAGGGCCTCGATAACATGTCCAGTACTACGAAGGTTCTTTGTTCGAGAATCAACACAAGTCAAACTTCCCGTACATGGAATCCTGTTGACCTAATGCATCATCATGTTGCAACTCCTGACACGTCGTGTAGTATTTTGTGCTTATGATCCCGCAATCAGGAGACGAAGAGGCCGACCAGCTCATGGCACGTTTGTAGAGCTATGTATGCCCTCATGCCTTGACAATAAAATTATGTCCTATTTTTAGGCAGCGGCTGTTGTCTGCCGCCGTAGAGGTAAGTTGGACGGGCAAGGAACCACGGTTCTCGGTATAAGGAGTTGGCTTGGATCATGACTGTTTTAAAGTTCATACACTACCCATAGGCTCCTTAGTAGTTCCTTTTTATGGTTCAGATTTAGAATCCTAGGAGGTAATCCCAAAAAGGAGGAACTACTAATCCTAGAAGGTAATCCCAAGAAGGAGGAACTACCAATCCTAGAAGGTAATCCGCAAAAGCAACTACTAAGGAGCCTATGGGTAGGGCCGCGATTTAGGCTTTTTCAGGGGTTTGGGGTTCATGACTTCGGGCAGCTCAGGGCTCTAATAGCTCAACCTTTACTTCCTCATGTAGGGTTTAGGGTTTAGGGGTTTTGGGTTTTGGGTTTTAGGGTTTAGGGTTATGTTACTGGACAAGTAGGTCGAATGATGGAACGCAAAGTCATACCTGGTCTTGTCGTGGGGGTTAGGCTTCAGGGGAGATAGGGTTTAGGACTGAGGTCTTATATAGGGTTTAAGATGTAGGCTATAGCTTTCAGGATTTTGGGTTTGGGTTTTATGACGTTTCGAATGCCTGGGAGAGGGAGAGGGTTTATAGGGTTCAGAGCTTAGGCTTTGGGATTTAGGGCTTAGGGCTTGTAGGTGGCACACAATCCAAGCCCGTGCTGGAAGCAGGGTTTGGGGCCATAACATTAAGCCCTAGGGCTCCAGTTCTCTAGACAACTATGGTTAGTTACCTACTGTTTGGGTAACCGGAGCCCTTGCGAAAGTCCAGGTGACCCGCCCTCCGCGACGATGCCCACGAAGAGCAGGCGCCGATCCATGCAGAACTCCGCACTTCCGGGCTTCTGCAGAGAGTTCTTCAGCATCCGGTTTAGGGTTTATGGTTCTCAACCCTAAACCCTAAGCCCTAAACCCTCTACCCTACTCTGGTACCTAGAGGGGCTCCGAGATCAGAGCTTAGGGTTTGGAGTCGCAGAAACACGGTTATGCTTGCTTCGGATGTAGTAGCTGCGTAGCAGCTATCTGACAACTTCGCAGGCTCTCGTAAAGATGAAACCCGTGCGACGGAACGATGTGCAGCATGGTCCCTCGCTTCGAGAAATAGCCAGGGATACCTAAGAGCCTTCGATGCAGTACAGATTCTGGCAGAGATCAACCTGCTTCAGCCGAGAGACAGAAAGCACATCAATGCAGCGACACCCAAGCGATGAAATTTAGCGAGTATGGAACATTATTGCTGTACACTGAACATCAGGACAGCCACGCCGAATCCCGAACAATAACCTCTGTAAACCCTCCCGAAACCCTAAATCCCTACAATCCCTAAACCCGAAATCCTAAACCCTGAAACTAAACAGTCGATGTATCCTGAACCACCTCGCTTGTGGGCATAGATCCTTAGCCATGCGAGAGGGGAAAGCAAAAAACACAAAAAAGCGCTGCAGCAACGACGAAAATTTCCGAGACCCGTGTCGGCCATCTCTGTGGCCTCGCGGCCGCGCTCCGCCTTTCGGCCTCCTTTGAAGGCAGGGCTTTGGGTTTAGGGTTTATAGGGTTTAGGCTTTAGGGTTTAGGGTTTAGGGTAGGGCGAGCTCAGTTCAAGCCTGTGGAAAAGGGTAGGGCACGGGTAGGGCCTTTAGGGTTTAGGCTT
>CAJNJA010000737.1:0-18403 GCA_905231915.1 Symbiodinium necroappetens | reverse complement strand
TAGTACTAGTAGTACTACTAGTACTAGTAGTACTACTAGTACTACTACTACTACTACTACTATTACTACTACTACTACTACTACTACTACTACTAGTACTAGCTAGTTGTAGGCGAATCTACATCGAAACCCTAAACCCTAAACCCTAAAGGTTTCAAGGATCTAGCCAGGGTCTAGGGTTCGGTCTTGGGGTTGGAGGTCTGGGTGTTTTACGTCTACACCCTGAATCCTAAACCCTAAACCCCCAAGGTCTATAGGGTCCAGGGTTCGGGCTTGGGGTTGGAGGTCTGGGTGTCTTACGTCTAAACCCTGAAACCTAAACCCCAAAGGTTTGTAGGATTTAGGGGTCTAGGGTTCGAAGGGCTTGGGGTTGAAGGTCTGGGTGTTTTACATATAAACCCTAAACGACCCTAAACCCTAAACCCTAAACCCCAAAGCTTTGTCGGATTTAGGGGTCTAGGGTTCGAAGGGCTTGGGGTTGAAGGTCTGGGTGTTTTACATATAAACCCTAAACGACCCTAAACCCTAAACCCGAAATCCCAAAGGTTTGTAGGATTCAGGGTCTAGGGTTCGGGCTTGGGGTTGGAGATCGGGGTGTTTCACGGGCTTAATGACAAAGAAGGAGCGTATAGATTGGGTCTGTGGATTGTGTTGGACAGCCCCCCCCCCCTCGTATTCCAAGAACTTGCACTTGGTTGCATCATAAGGCCTCGGACTTCGGCCCTGACCCAAGGACTGTTTGGACTAGATTATTATAAGAAGCTTGGCCTCTTAGAAGACACCAGGATTCAATGTCTACTTGATTACACCCTATATGGGACCCTGCGATTCGCGATATCATGGGAGCCCGAGATATACCGTGCACTTCGGTACATGGACGGCCCCGTAGCATGCGACGACAGTCGACACCGTGGACACCGGACCCGACGGAGGTCATGAGAAAGCAGCATCGGACGACAAGTTCTATTGCTTTCAAAAGATCATATGACGATGGTGGCAGAAGTCCATGAGACGATGGCGCTTAGCGAAATCGACTCCAATCTCCGATCCGTTGGCCTGTCATCGATCACTAGCCTATAAGACCGTTTGTTGAGCGTATTTTGACCAAGACAATCTGCATCCTCGATGCCTATTTATAATATATTCTAGAAATAGGGGTGCGGTAATCATAATTGAATGTTGGAATAATTGGCTTTAGGGTTTAGGGTTTAGGGTTTATTGCAATTAATAATAAAATTCCGAAGATTTGTACTGACAGACTTGAATCTCAAATGCCCGAAAGCTCTGAGGCCCAACAGCTCGAAGCTGAAAGCCCCAAACCCCTGATAAACACCCTAAAGCTCAATATCGGGACCCTAAACCCGAAAGCCCTGATCCCTGGAAGGCCGATGCCCTCAGAAACAGGATTCTGATCCTGAAATTTAATAATAATAATAATAAACCCACTGAGCCCCCACTGGATCCTGAACGCCATGGACTAAAAAGCTCCGAGTCCTGAAACCCTGCCAGAAGAGCCTTAAACCCCAAAGCCCCGAAACCCCAAAGGCGAAAACCTAAAAGACCCTAGACCCTAAACCCTACAACTGCAAATCCAGGAAGCGCGAAAGCATAAACAACCCACCAAATTTTTAAAGGCTGAGAACTCCTAAGAGCCCATCGTATTGAAAATCCTATCCATAAAGAGATCTCTGGCAGGTGCAATCAGTCCGGAACCACGACTCGAGGCACTGTGTGTCAATTTTGTAATACAATAATAAATCTAATTATCCCTAGGGCTCCAGTTACCTAAATAAATAGTAAGTATATATATATATATATATCCCAAATATAGCTTCTATATTATATATATATATCCATATATCCATATATATATATATAATTATAATATATTAATTAATTTATTTATATTTCGTACTCCACTATTTAGGTAACTGGAGCCCTATGGGTATAGTTATACAGAACCCTAATCCAAATCCCTTGTCCCGAGATGACCCCCAGCATATTATGCCTGGTCGGAGCTGTAGCAGCCCACCTTCGAGCTCTGGACTAGATCTGTTAGCTATATGTTCCGGGTTTAAAGGCCTGAGGACTCGTACAAACTCAACACAATTATAAAATAGGGGTGATGAGGGCTCAATTTTTGGGTTTCGGGTAGCAATTTGAAGCTCTTAAGGGTTCTGCACTAAGTGTTCAGGAATTACGTCCTGAGTTTCATTTCTTGGCCATATAGCGTATTAGAGTCTGGCTGTGGAGCTGGGGGTCTCTAGGCCATCGGGTTCATGGTTGTAGGTTTGGGGACCTATAAGCCTCCAGGTACCTACACTAAAGTAAACGTATATAGGGGTGCAGGGGCTCTAGTACCTATATAGGGATATACCTCGGGGGTTAGGGGGAGCTTCGAGTAAGGGAGAATCTCGCGAGTTGCATTAGGGACTCCACTCTTTGGGGTTGTTATAAAGCTAAGCATCCTGATCATGATGTCGGCCATGACCAGCTAGGAAATCGAATATTCGAACGTAGGGTTAGTCTCGACTCTTGAAAACACAGCAGAACCGCTGCCTATGCTTGAGCGGAGTGGCTGGGCATGACCCTACGGCCAGCTCGAACTGAGTGTGCACATGCTTCCCGCGGCTGTGCGTGGAGACACCGAACAATGCAATTCCCTATCACCTGATGAGCAACCACTACAGTGATAGAGGAAGCGGCAAAGAAGGATATCGCGACACGAGCCTGCAAGTGCTCACAAAGTTCGCATCATGAATCCCTCCAGGGCATTCCAATGCATGGAGTTTCGACACGATTCTACGGCTTCGACGACCACCTCCATGCATTGCATATTTCATGGTACCGGTTCTAGTTCATTATTAAACACCGAACTTTGAAGCACCAAGCCCTAAGCTGCTCCAAAGGGTTTTACTTACTTTGGTGATGGGGTCCTGTTGTTCATAAGGTCTGCACATGATCAGTTGGACTATAGAACCCGTATGCCTAATAAAATATAATGAACCCAGACCCTAAACCCTGCCTTCGAAACCAGCTGCAGATGAACCCAGGGAAGCGGCCGGTCGCTTGTCAGGGAGCCTGCATAGAAGGAATGGGCTACCGGGCCTAGGGATAACATTTCAAGTCATAGGGATCGACTAGATGCATATATCTATTGGCCTTGTAACTAGAGAGCTATATATAGCTTTAATTACTAGTACACATATATATATATAACTAACCCTCAACCCTTAAACCCTAAACTTGCCCTAAACCCTAACTCCCTAAGCCCTATATATATAATATATTGTACATACCCAAGGGATATATAATTTAGGGTTTAGGGTTTAGGGCTTAGGGGTTTAGGGTTTAGGCTTATATTTATTATTATTACTATTATTATTATTTTTTAATTATAATATATATATATATATAGATAGGGTTTAGGCTTTTTGGTTTAGGGTTTAGGGCTTAGGGATTTATGGTTTAGGGTTACTATTATTTAGGGTTCAGGGTTTAGGGTTTCGGGTTTCGGGTTTAGGGCTTCGGGGTTTAGGGTTTAGGGTTATTATATGTATATATAGGGTTTAGGCTTTAGGGTTTAGGGTTTCGGGTTTAGGGTTCCGAGCATCACCTAGCAGATCTATCTCTCTCGCGCAAGCCATTCGGCGCCCATAAAAGCAATCCTCTGGAAACCCTAAGCCCTAAACGGCCCCAAACCCTAAACCTCTAAGCCCCGAAATCCTGAAACCATAAAGCCTTAGACCTGGTCCCATCCCTTCCCAGGCCCGCCTGCAGCCAAGCCGGATAGCAAAATGCTAAAATCTAGCTGCATGGCACAGGTCCCCATATGCAATTGGCCGATAGTGTCGGCGGCGTGTACGTTGTGACAAGGCGGGCGAAGCAGCTTGCACATGCATCAGCAATGCATTGCTAGATCTCTTTGCACAGTGGACAGCAGCACTCCGGCTAATCTTATAAGTCTCGGGAATTATGCTGCATAAACACCGGGCCCTCAGGAAGCATTCTGCACACTCAGTGGCAATGGGTATGTTGGTGCCCAGCGGCCAGCAGCCGCCTCTTTCTTCAAGAAATCGACTAGCGGCCCAAGCAAAGCACAGGACCAGAAATCGTCATCCACCTTATTTTAGTTTTATACAGCGAACTGTACATGTCTCTTCCTACATGCATCTAGATGCAAACGAGCAGCAGTTGCATCCTCGATGTCGTCGGGGTCTGGGACTGGAGGAATGTATTGTGGATCCTGCAATAGTTTAACGTGGTTTACACCGCACTAGAGCAATCTACCCCTCAATTGACCCGATCGCATGCCAAGGGAATTTGCAGATGAGCTGCCACACATGTATCCACATACAATCCCACGACTCTGTTGCAGAACTTTCTGGGATAGGCTTGGGTTTGCCCGAGACGAGGGCCCCCAGTCCTTGCAGCTAGCATGACATCATCAGTAAGTCGTGACACTCTTTCAAGATGCAACAGCGACATGTAACTGCAGATCGGGTTGCACTGCTACTGTGCCGTCTGCACGAACTCTGCGGGTCACGACACCCGTAGAATCAAAATCATTCTTTCTCTTCCTCGTCTGCTGCAGGCTGTGGTACTCGGCCATCGCCGAGAGAAACGGCCTTGGGATGAGTGTCCCGGACTCAGAATAATAAGTGTAAACCCTAAGCCCTACAACCTAAAGCCTAAAAGCCCTAAACCCTAATTATGGGCAAGAAGCACATTACCCATAATGTAGGTCCGCTTCAGGGTACGTGATCCGTAGCCACCCATCCAACTCGGCAGATCAACATATCGATCTCGAAGAGTTTTAGGGTTTAGGGTCACGTTAGGGTTTAGGGTTCAGGGTTCAGGGTTTAGGGTTTAGGAAGCTTAGGGTTTAGGGCTTTATTAGTCAGCGGGGATCGGGTGAAGAATCTTATAGATTAAAAAAGAATAATACATACATTTAATTATTAAATATAATAGCATATAGGCTGGGTTTAGGGGTCGCAACAAAATATATCAAACATCATTGCTGTATTCAGGCGATGCACAATCTTTGCATGGAGCCGGCTGGATAGCCATAGCCACAATTGTTGATTTGGAGGAGGAACTTTACAAAAGGCAACCGATAGAGGAGGCTGCTTCCAGGCTGCTCCACTCCCCAAAGAACCTGCCTTACGATGGCAACGAGGACACCTAGAGCCCAGCGGCATGCCACCATATTTCCGATTCTCGTAGCATCCTTGTTTGCATCTCCAAGTGGGTCCTGAGGCGTTCGGGAGGTGCTTGCTCGTGACACCCAAACGAATGAGCCACATGGCACCCCTGCGAATGCCATTGCACCAGCACGGCAGCGTAGAATGTATTGGATGAACGTCAAGAATCCAGTCCTCAGTGCATCCAGCACGACCATTTCATGAAGCAGTTGATTAAGAAGTGCTGGTTGCTAGAGAAGACTCGTGTTGCAAATGTCGTTGGTGTTCTTGCGCTTGCCTTTGTCGTACAGGGACGACCTCAAACCAGTCTTGCCTCGGATTTGCAAGCAGTGAAGACGTGGGTTATAGAAGCGGCTTGCATTATTAGGTGCCCCACGAGCGGTTGCAAAGATACCTCCATAGCCAGCAAATAAATCAAGAACATCGATGTCCTCGGCTACGGCTCGGCAAGCTGATCATTTGAGCAGGGATCGGGGTCCGGGACTTCCTGAACCTGACAGTATACGTATACATCGGGGCTTAAGGCTTCTAGGGTGCAGGTTTCGTTGTTTGGGGTCAGGGCGGGAGCGATTCGAGGGCATGAGGTTGGGATATTTTGGGGTTTAAGGTCTACGAGCATATACCCTGCGATCGGGAGTCGATGGGTTCATGCCCGAAAGGCACAACAAAACCCTAGGCCTGAGATCTGGAAGCCGGCCACAGTAGAAAGCCGAAGCCCCGAAAGCGACCCTTTAATTCTCGACACAATTATTTCTAAGCCCTAGACCCAGCAGCCAAAAATACTCTGGACCCAATAACATATAATCTCTCAGCCATAGTATATATATATATTACTTATTTATACATATATACTGTTTATGTATATATAATATATATATATATATGAATATTCAAAGCCCCAACACCCCAGCTGGACCAACCCCAAGCCCCAACCCTAGACCCTAAAACTTACAAACCTATTTAGGGTTTAGGGTTTTGGGCTTTCGGTTTAGACGCGTAGTCGTAGTATTAGTGGTGGTAGTAGTAGTAGTAGTAATAGTAGTAGCAGTAGTAGTAGTAGTAGTAGTACTAGTAGTAGTACTAGTACTAGTACTAGTACTAGTACTAGTACTAGTACTATAACTACTACTAGGACGAGTAGGACTAGAAGTACTAGTAGTACTAGTGGTAGTAGTACTATTAGTACTAGTAGTACAAGTACTACTAGTACGAGTACTAGTACTAGTACTAGTACTACTACTACTACTACTACTACTACTACTTTTACTACTACTACTACTACTACTACTACTACAGTTATAATAGTACTACAAGTACTAGCTAGTACTAGCAGTTCTAGTACTAGCACGAAGAGTAGTAGGAGTAACAGTACTAGCGGGAGTACTACCAGGAGCAGGTTGGCAAATTCAGCGGCATTCGGAGTATAGTACCACCTTAAACCAGCCACGAGTTATAACACGGCTTCGGGTTTGTATTTAGAATCTGCTCCAGGCGCTCTGCCAAAGCCGCGATTGCTGATCTGAGCGATGAAGTCGATGGCATGGATCCTGAGTGGAGCTTTGCATTCAGCTATAGGGGTTCAGGGGTTGGGGGTTTAGGGCCGGTTTAGGGTTCAAGAGTACCGGTTAAGGGTCTTGTAGACCTAGCTTTAAATTTCGGACCTAGATAGGCTGTGGGTCATCGGATCATAAAGCCTGGTTGCAAAACACAGGGCACGTGGAGGCAGCAAAGCATGTTGTATTGGTGATCAGTCAGTCGCAGCGCTTTGGCCATTGCGGGAGTTGTCTAGGTCTACTGCCCACGTACCTACTGTATAGGGTTTTAGGGGCTCTAGTACCCTAGAGGTACCTGGGGGGTTAGGATAATTTATTACACCCCAGACCCAGAGCCCTAATACCCCTAAGTCTAAACTTAATATTAATATAAACCTCATATGGTATATATTATATGTATATATATATACCCCATACTATAACCCTAGGCCCATTGAATCTTGAGAGGTCCCCCGAAATCTGCATATAGCCCATTGATTTTAAAACCCATATTCTCAGTAAGGCTTGAGCCCCAAGGTCAAGCAGGGATGGGACAGTTTAGCTAGCTTCGAAATATAGCTCCAGATCACCCAATTGCAAAGCCAGCCAGGCATTCGAATCACTTGCACACTGTAGCAGCCACTCGCATATTTGCCCGCCTCGGTCCCCAGGGATTCGAAGCTCAGGATCATGATCGGATCGCGAATCTAGAGAGCGGGCACACCCACTTTTCACAGAAAAGCCTCCGGCTAAAGGAAGCATTGAGCTTGCAGCATGCGGCTTCAAAACTGCATAGGTCCAAAGCATGATGCGGCCGGGTGAGAACTCTATAATTGTAGCTAGGGTTAGGATAAGGATAGGGAGACAGCATGTGCACACACCCACACAAACACATAGCCTTATCATGCATGTTTATGCCTGTGCGTGTGCATGTACACACATATGTACGTGCTAACATGACCTTATAATTATAGCTAGCTGTATGTATATAGAACCCAGCACGAAGTCATGCTGCTTGTCACAGAAATTGTTAAATTTTGCACATGTGCAGCAGCCCACACTCTAACCTGCACGCTCAAGACGGCGGAAGACAGCCAAAGACTCCAGATTCATCTTCGATGATTCAAACTCCTCCTTGACCACCTCGAAAGGTGTTCCCTTGTCCAGAGCCTTCGCCTTTCATTCTTGCGAACTCATGATCCATCTCGAGATCTCAATTAAACGACAAGTACCGTACTATAGGATCAGGCAAGAGACCGCTTCAATACAAGGCTCGAGAATCTCCCTCCAGCTGATGATATCCTCATCCAAGTGCAAGGCACTGCCATTCAAAGAAAGGACCTGGGCAGCAGCAGTCGTCTCAATACGGCTTCATCACACTGTGGCACTCACTATTAAAGTCTAGACACTTGCGACTTCTTGTCCAAAACCGTGCCCCTCCTGACGATGCCGACATCTCGCCTGGACCAATACGGCATGACCTCGGTATAGCAACCCAGCATGCCACATGTTTTGCGATTCTTGCAACTCATCAGACTCCATACCTATTATAATTTAAATGTGTGCATACAAGCAGCAAAGTAGTCTTTGAAGGCTGGCAGCATCTTGGTCAGCTGAATCTGCTGAGCACTCCTTCTGGGTTTCTTCTTGGGCTCGGCAGCTGGACCTCGTTCCGAAAAATTCAGCAGTCAATCGCAAACGACATGATCCTATACGATGTGTTTACTTGCTGCCGGCGGCACCCTTCTGATCAACGTCTTTCTCGCCTTCGCCCTTGCGCTTGTTGCTGCTCTTGTCGCCTTCGCCCTTGCGCTTGTTGCTGCTGTTCTCGCCTTCGCCCTTGCTCTTCTTGCTGCTGTTCTCGCTTTTGCCCTTGCCCTTCTTGCTGCTGGCCTTGCCCTTTCCACTCCCTTTGGGAGCCGGCTCGGCCTCGACCCTGTCGGCTTTTGCATCGGCATCCTCGTCGGCTTTTGCATCGGCATCCTCGTCGGATTTTGCATCGGCCTCCTCGGCTTTTGCATCGGCATCCTCGGCGGGGTCTGCCGCCACTTTGCGGCCCTTTCCCCGGCCCTTCCCACGCCCTCGACCACGTCCTCCTGCAGCTGCCTTCGCCTTGCCTTTCGCCTTTGCCTTAGGCTGAACACGGGCTTTCGCTGCAGCTCGCCTCGGATTATCATGATGCATGCCACATATATAATAAGTTTATATTACAAGCTGGCCAAATTTTCAAGTTGCAATCTAGTGGCAGTTTTGTTTGCATCGCAGCCACGTCTTCTTCGGGAGCATCTTGCATCATAGCATCTATCGATGCCGAACTCCATTGCGGCGGGTTTTTGATTAAAGCATCCTGGTCCTGCAGCATTAAAATAGGGCTTAGGGTTTAGGGTTTAGGGGTTTAGGGTCATGCAATTGCATACTGGATCTCTCGACTCTCGTCGCATGTATACGTGCATGTACACACCCATATCCTTCTCACTTGAACGGGTAGGCTCGTTCACCTCCAGGGCCATATCCTCGGCGCCCTTCTCCCCGGATCGCGTCTTGCCGGCTATGGCCTGCTGTATAAACATGAACATGACACGAGCAGTTCGCAGTGTATTTATATGGTGCATGCAATGCAATTATGCAATACATCTAGATCTGACCTGCCTCGAAAACGGGAACAGGAGGATACTTCTGCAAATTCTCGCTGCTCTTGCCACGTCTCAACTGAGAGACCGCTGTCGAGCTGATCGGACCTGTCGGGGCCACTTCTCCTTCTGCAGCTTCCGGACCGACCGTTTCCTGCGGGGCCACCTCTCCTTCTGCAGGTTCCGATGCAGCCGGGGACACGTCTCCATCTGCACCTTCCGACTCGACGTGATCAGTCGCTGCTCCCGATTCATTCGCCTGATCACCTGCAGCTTCCACTGCAACCTCATCATCATCATCGTGATTATCGTCATTTTCCGAACCATCTGGGCCATCACCTCCAAGGTCTGACCCGGCTTCGGCTGCGTCCGGGGCCACTGCATCGGGCGGTGCAGGGGCTGCATGGTACACCGTGAGCACCTCCTTGAGTGCTTGAATCTTCTCTGACCTCGAAAATGCCATGCAACACGTACATATACATAATCATGAATCATGCATATATATATAGAGAGTTTACAAAAAACATGTACATGTACATGTATGTATCACACTTATTACACCTCATGAATGTGTATAAAGATGTACATACGGGTTTAGGGTTTAGGGTTGAGGGGTTTAGGGTTTAGGGCCCCCGGGGTTTAGGGTCACTGAAGCAGATCCAGAGCTTTAGGCTTTAGAGGGTTGGGGTCTCGGTTTAGCAAGAAGGGTGCACCCAGGCTTACCCCAATGCAGCCTATATTTAAACACACACACACACACACCCCCCACACACACACACACACATATATATATATATACATATATATACACACCAGTATGGGTATATATATATATATTTTTACAAATACATATATATATATATTGATAACCCATCAGACAAGAGACTTGGATAGACTCGGAGTTTTTCTCCATAGTCTAATCATATAAACAGCCCGATGTCGAAGACCCCCGGCGTTGTAGTCGCACCAGGCCTAAATGATGTGAACTATTCCAAAAGCCTTTGAAAATCTGCAAGTCAAGTGAGGCCGCCCGTCTAGGTCACGGGCAGCGATCTTCTTCTTTTTCGCCTTGGGCTCGAAAAAGTCGTGCTCCAACTGCAGCCAGTCGAAGGCGTCCTGGGCATTAACGACTTGGTTTCTAAATATATGCTATTAACATGCACAAGCCTTTCGAACTCTCAATATCTGGCAAGGGACTTTGAATTTCCCAAGCAGGGGCAGCTGGGATCCGAAGGTGGCCAGCACGGGGCCCAAAATCTCATAAGCTTCTTCCACAACCACATCGGTCATAAACTCGTACGGGTCGAACATGTCATGCGACTAGGATGCACGACGATCGGAGTGCATGTGTACATGTACGAGCACAGCACGCGCAGACACAGACTCGCTAGATCTTGCAAAACACTTCGGTCTTCCTCATAGCCGCAGCCCGTGAGGTAGCTGATCCCTCCCGCTTGGACCGAACGTACTCGTCCAGCATGTCTTTCAAAAGACACAGCCTGCAGTTATAGTTGCTGGGTGGGTTGAAGGGACGATACCATGACACTATAATATTCGGTCACGAGGCTCTTCATCATCCTCGGGAAATTTCGTGGCGGGGACGTCGTCATCACGGGATGGCTCGGATTGAGAGCTCATGGGTTGGGCCATTATGAGCTACACTGCTACACCGGCACAAGCCAGAAAGGATCCTCGATCCCAACAGCACTCCTAGATCTGCACTCAAAAACCATGCATGCACAGCAGCACATGCACATAGAAGCACAGCTGGGGGGGCGAACTCTTGTGGAGAATCCGTGTGCGGGCTGTGAGAGCAGCTCGCAGCATTGCGAGCACCGGTTGGCATGCACATGTGCATGCCCTGCCAAGCTACGTGTCCAAATAAGAGCCCAGTTCCCTGTACTGTATATGACTCGAATAGTTCCTGGGATATGGGTTTTAGCTTTATTTCTACTTGGAGAGTCCGGGGACTTAGTAAGTGGGTAAGGACTTATAAGTACCCTATGCTAGCTAAAAGGGGACCTAATTGGGGTTATGATGCTTGTGAGTCTATAAGATTACTACTTACTAATAAGTCCCCGACCCTCCAAGTAGAGCCCAGCGAGACAGAGAATATAAGGGACGGGAGTATATACATAATCCCCTATTGTCGGTAACTGGCCAGGCTCCTACTGTATTATAATTATAAGGGACCGTATCCATGTAAGTAATTACAACCTGCACTGTACAGGTAACTGGACTCCTATGGACACTTTCCTATAATGTCGAACAGACGAGACTATAACCATAAAGCTCATGATTTCCCTATACACCCGGGCTAGAGCGCTATATAATTATATATAGACCTAACCCTCCAGCCTACTACATAAGGGGTCCTAGGGGCTATAGCTATATGTAGCTATAGGTTCCTAGCTAGGGGGGTGAGGGTAGAGCTAGCTATGCAATTGCATACACAGTGAACACACAGCCGGCTATATCTCTATGTCAGCATTTCGGTCTGCTAATTGCATTCAAGGCAGGCCTTGCCCCCGAGTCTCGAGCTGCGTGTCTGCCGAAACACAGCGGAATGCCTTAAATGGACAGCTTGCCTGCCCGGGCTATAGAGTTGAGGATGATTTGGCGGACTATACTTTGCAAACCCTGACACTGAGTGTGTGATAGACAGAAAAACCACACGACAGCATGCGACGACTATGTCACCATGCATAGGAACATGCATATATTTTGGATAGACACTATCAACACACAACAATATATAGGAACCAAAGAGGGTCAGGAACTGGTTCCAGGAATTGGTGTTTTGGGCAACAGTTACCAACCAGAGCGGCAACCAGAAATGGTTCACGATATATGGGTTACCGGGCGGCTTGGGATAGATTATATAACTCTGTATCTGTCTTTCCATCTTCATGTATATCCTCAACATGACTGCTGCGTTCGGTTGTTTTTGTGTCTACATGCTTATATGTGTGTCTACATCCCGTCTGTCTTCATGGTACACACAAAAGTATACACACATATGATATTAGTGTAGATCTGTTTAGATTTACAGACACTTTATATAGGATATATATATATACACATGTATACATCTATATATATATATATCTACACACACACACTTGTGTACGAAACTGTCCTAGCCCTAGACACTTACGTGCAGTTACTTATACTTACGTATGCATGTGTCACATGCGGTTGCTTGGACATTCATGCATCCATGAGCATGCATGCATACATGCTGCACACGTGCACATGCGTACCTTGGCCTATCTCTACAGTATTTGTCTGCATGCTGTCGCCTCTGTCTTTGTACCTGTAGAACTGCATTTTTCGTGGCGTCCATGTTTGGCTGGGAAACTTTTTCTGTGTGCAGCTACATACATACATTTGACTTCCTACCTACCCACCTACCCACCTACCTGCCTGCCTGCCCGCATGCATGCATGCATACGTACATATGTGTATGCAGATATGCACACATTGATGATGCTCCTGTTTTCAAGATATGCAGCTGAAGCATCTGTCGTATTCTGCCCGTACTTGCACATCACATTGTTGTGTGTATATACGTATACATGTGCATACAGCTCACGTCATGTGTACATTCAGATGTATAGAGATATTATATGATGTCACCAACCGTTGTTGCGTCCCGTGCGTACACAGATAGATGAACAGCCCGCTGTCTGATTGTACGCATGGGAGGGTGTACGTCTTCACTTGTGTTGTCTGTACATCATCTTTCTGCATTCCTTGAAGCCTGTTGCCATGAAGTGCATTCACCCGATAAGGAATCCATTCTTTCTTCGCGAGGCCCCTGCTCGTCTAGTGAGTCTTTTGGCATACTCAGTTCTACAGCATGGGCAAGACCAACACTCTCAAAGACATGGGCGCCAAGATGGCGACGGCCTCGCTCATTTCCGAGAGTCTAATGTCGGCATCAGCGAGATTCAATCCACCTTTAAGGAACGTGCAAACACCAACCCGGCTTTCATTGATGAGAGTCTGCGAGCTTCTCTACGGGTAGCCGGTCAGATTTGTCCACGACACAGCAAATCAACTCCCGCAGTGTCCGAGCCTTTGCAAAGCTGGAAAGCAGTGACAAGCTACCTGCATTCACCAAGGTAACTTGTGCCTAAGTGGCAGAGCCTTGATCGAAGTGATGATGTGATCATGAGGTCAGGCTTATGATATTATGCTCTGGGGTGAGCAGGTTTACTTGGACCCTTCCGCCCAGCAAGGACAAACTATCGGATTCACATCGGCGCCACCACGGAAGGCACGCCTGTATGGAGCATTGTAGGTGGGGGATGTGGCTTCGGGGTGCTTCGTGTTCGGCCTTGCAGGACTATCTCGGGCCGATTCGGATCCCTTTCTGAAAGGTGCCTTTGAGACATGGAGAAGTACACGATGCCACAAACAAAGCCTTCGAGTGGCCAGCTGTTGCGGGAGATCCAGACCATCATTGACATTCCTCTTCCCGACATGCGAGATTCCAACGATTGAGGTGTTCAAGCTAAACGCCTTGAATCGAAGTGACGATCAACCCTTGAAGCCCAAGAAGCTTGCCCTGTGCCCCAGCTTCCAGAAGTGCGACAGGTCGGAGAGCTTTTGCCGACCTGAGAGTGTGCCCTGGCTGTGAAGACTAACTAGTTTCAATGATGGTAACGGTGCACTCACGTTCTGGCGAAGGTCCTGCAATGCGAGTCACCAGAATAGTGATGTACATCATACCGATACAAGAAAGAATGATGATGTGCTGCATGCTGGCAGGGTTTGCTCAAGGATACTGCGTAAGCTGTGGTCCCTAAGTCAAGTGTAGCCCATTACCGGGAACCCTCGTTCAGGAAATCGTGGGATCATCGAGATTTTGCATTACGCTTCTCGGGATTTCAGAGACCTCAAGAACGAAAGAGGAGCGGACTGACGAAAAGTAATAGTGTGAAGATTATGTCTATGTTGTTTAAACGAACGGCCTCGGGTTGTGGCGGTGCAGGTGATTCTTGCGATGTGTTTTGGGGTGTTCCAGGGCTTCACAAACGTTTCCAGGCAGTTGTTCAGTGCTGCAAGGGTTCTTTGACTGTGCATGCTTGGGGATGGTATAGTAGTGATAGTAAAGGCAGCCGCAGATTCCCAAAAAGTTGGCTGCCGAATCCGTTGTTCAGTTGCACTGGGCCGAGTCTATCATTGAGATGCCGGGGCTGCGTAGAGCCAGGAAGCTTAGTGTCTCAGTGATTCAGATCCACACAGTCACAGATTTGCTGTTTCCCGAGTAGCGTACGACGCACTGGACAAGCTTTTTGTATCTGTATCGTATAACTAGTATCGTAGACCGCTCTTCAGGCACCACCTGGCATTGACAATCTTTACATGAGTGGGCTTCGAGCTCAGTCGCCTTGTTGAGTCTGTGCGGAAACAGCGAGCACAGCTATGAGAGGATTCTGCGCTGCATCTCAGGCGGGGTGGAAGCCTTGGAACTTCTTTACGCGCAGGCACTGCGACATCTTTCGATTTTGACTTGTCTGGCCCGGATGCTCCAAGCTGTTCACCTGATCTGAATCTAGCATTTTCCGACGGTGACTTCGATGTTGCGACGGCATAGTTTCTGATGAGCAATGTAGTCTCCTGCGCTGGTTCAGGCGATTGTTACAGGACGATGAAGCAGAACGACTTCTGGGATTACCGCTTCCTGGTACGACCTGCCTTGATGCCGTGCAGTGACACTGACCGGGTTGGCGCTGGCAGACTGGCAGGGGGCAGCACTGAAATGGCACTTGCGTTTGCAAACTCTTTCTCTTGGCTCAACAAGCAACCTCACAAGACAGCGACTGTTTGTTGCAGCTTGTGCTCCAAGTGTTTGGCAGCACGATCATGATTTCTGGGGATGTTGCAAGGCGCACCCAGCAAAATGACTTGAAGCTCGTCTCCCGAGCGACGTCGCGGTAATGCTGCACATTCCCTTCTGCAGCCATGTCGTTCCCGCTGTCTGGCGGGTTCAATACGACGTGGGCCCCGTTCCCAAAAGGCACTGCGCTGCAGCCGAGCTCAGGCAAGAGTTTCGGTGCTTTAGGTTCGATTGGGCTCCAGGCACCCACATAACTGGGCTGCCGGCATTGATTCCTTGTCAGCGCGATGGACCCTCGCCTCTTGTGCCCTGGCTTTGGATTTGAAGCCTAGGTGGTGCCGAGTGAGGGCATTGAAGCACAAAATAGCCGGGCGCAGCAAGACGACACTGGCAGACAGTTGTGTGAAGATGCTGTAGCATGCCCTGCCTTGCCATGATGCCCGCGCATCCGCAAGAATATGAGGGTTCATGAAGGCCGAACAGTTAAGCCCGCAACATCACATAGGCACCAACCATCGGTTGTATAATTGCAACCAAGACACGGTGTCAATCCACGCCGTGAAGTTTGCACGGGGTCGAATCCTGAGCTTTGGGACCACGGAGCCACGGAACCACCTCCCTAAGCCCCAGCAAAGTGGAAGAGCTGCTTGAACCTGTCCACTCAGTCTGTCCCCCCAGGCGCAGTCCTCGCCTTCAGCTGCCCGGGGACACGGCACAGCGTGCGGCGTGCGGGGAAGGAGATTGAAGCTGCACTTCGGTAGGGTAGGTTTGCGCTGGGGTAGGTTGGGCTGCGAACCCTGTAAACTACGACAAACCCATTGGTTGTTGCTTCAGGTTCGGCTGCTGCGGTGTTGACCGCCGCATCAACCGCCCGCCCGCCCGGCCCCCCCTGCTATGATCACAGGTGTGATAGGGAGCGAGTATTCGGGCCAGATGGCCCGGCGGCTATGGGTAAACATCCCTTGGCGGATACAGGGGGGCTAGATTGCCTCTGATTCCGGGGAGTTTGTCGCATATTTTTGCAGCCAAACACCATGCTTCTGTCTGTGCATGCCGTAAGTCGTCTGATTAGGGTTCTGTCTAAGTCTAAGATGGTGGTGAACATAAGATGCTGACGCATCGATGATGATGCGGGTGAGGACCGGAAGGAATAGCATAGCACCGTGTTGGTGATGGCAATCGTGATGGCGATGGCAGTGGGGATAGCAGAGATGATGTTAGTGATGATGATCTAAGATGTTGATGGTCATGGTTTTGGTTTTGCGGTGAATGTTGAGAGGACAGTGCTGATGTGTTCGCAAACGGAAACGATGGTGGCGATGTTGATGACAATGAGGACTGCTTGGTGCTTGGGATGGGTTTCTGATGCGTTTCTTCGGTTCAACCGGTGATCGAGAGAACCTTTGATTGCGGATTGGGTCTGAAAAGGAGCGCTTCGGCCCGGCAGTCAAGGAAAGTCCGCAACTCAGGTGTGAGGCGCAGGTCTTCAATGCAAGGCAGGCCCCCCGAAAATTGTCAGTTCCCACCTGAAAGAGGTTTGGAGAACGCCTTTCAAGTCGCCCATCGCCTCGGTCACCTCGAGAAGGGTGCAGTGGGCACGGACCACCTCCTGGTAGCCTGGCATTGAAGTGCAGGTCAGTAGCCGCGTTTCAGGAGACCACCTGAGAGGAGGAAATCCTCGTCCCAGTTCATCCTGCTTGGATTGCCAGAGTCGAGCAGGGGTCGGGGCATCCGGCAGTTCTCATCTTGCAGGTAGGCATGGCGGTGGCGCAGCAGAGTGCTGCCTCGCGTGCCTTGCGTGCCGTTGGCGTGACGGCACCTTGCAAGGAACGGAAAGAAAGCACTATTCGGAGCGCTCGGAAGTGTTCCATGATTCGCAGCAACATCCGATGCAGGGTGGAGAGATATCAGCACTGGCTTCGAGCATTCATTGGGAAGCAGTTGTAGCCGTAGGGATATGGCAAAGGATCTCGGTGGCAGGCCAAAGTGTATTCGTGCTCCAAAAGTCTTAGAGCCGGCATTGCTGGAGGTGATTGTACGTCTATCTCGTGTCTGAACCTTCTGCAGCTTTTGAGAGTTATGCATCTACAAAAGCAGTGAAGGTCGCGATGCAGATTCTATAGAGTCTACATGTCGTTTTGAAAGGCAGAGGGCCTGGAGGAGAAGTTGGCAGACCTCAAGCCGCCACTCCCCCGACATTACACGAAGGTTTCAGTCAAGTTTGAGCAAAGCTGCTGCATCGCTGGTCGTGCGCGACAAATCTTTGGAGTGCAGATAGAACACAGACAACCAGGCGCAGTGTCTTCTGCAAATCGACCCTTTTTCTCATGCATACATTGCCGCACTTCACAGAATCCATACCGAGCTGCATGCGCACGGAGGACGCAGCTCGGTGGAGAGCGTTTTTTCCTGACCTTGCCGACTCAGGGGATCAAGGGCTTAAGAAGGGACACCCGAGGTCGGAAGCCAGCAAAGATCCGCCGAATGCCATCGAAGTGCTCACGCCTCCCTTGGAGGCCAGACTTCGTGCTGGGCGCATGCGGAGTTTCGAGGGTCGTTGGCACTACGGCCCTCATAACTTGATTCCGGACTATTAACCTTGTACGTAGTGCTTGGGGACATCCAACCTCAGCTGACTCATGAGTGCTTGCAAGATATGGGTGGTGTTCTAAGGCTGCAGTCTTCGCATCGAGTAGTTGACATCTGCGCGGCAGGACTGTTGTGTGCAGCAAAGCTCTACCGAAGCATCATGGGGATGACAACAGAGCAGAAGGTTGGCAGTAGTGAGAGTAGCGAAAGTAGCGACTCGACAACAGCTAGTGGAATGTCATGGGGCCCTTAAGGGTTTGACGTCATACACCGGCAACATGAACGATTGATCACTTGCCGCTTGAGTCTCGAACCCTACCTACACTTGACCACGCACAACCCCCCACTCACCTGACTGCACATAGTGCCAAACAGGTTTGTGCTGCGTCGTCGTAGTAATCGTCGAAGTCGTCCTCGTAGTAGTGTAGTCGTCGTCGTCATCGTCGTCGTCGTCGTCGTAGTAGTAGTAGTGGTGGTAGTAGTGGTAGCAGTCGTCGTCGTCGTCGTCGTCGTCGTCGTCGTACTAGTAGTCGTCGTCGCCGTAGTGGTAGCGGTAGTGGTAGTGGTAGTGGTAGCGGTAGTGGTCGTGGGCGTGGT
>CAJNJA010000726.1:0-18405 GCA_905231915.1 Symbiodinium necroappetens | reverse complement strand
GGAGGATCCAAAAAATAGATCCCGTAGAGAGGGTTCACTAGAAGTTACCCTTTAGTAGTATGGGTTCCCAACTGAGGGGCTGGGCGGTCCGGAAAGGCACAAACCCGAACTGCAAGGCATTGTCCCAGACATCACGGAGCTCGCCAACTACAACATCGGACTCCCGGAGGTGTCACGGTGTTTGGTTGTTTATTCGAGCTCCAAACGGGGGTTTAACGTGTCTACAGGCATTCTGTAGGCTTTCGTCACCCTGATACAACCAGGATCAGTTCAACACGCAGCTTCCCTAGAAAAGGCTCAGGGATTTCGGTTGTACTGCTGTGTCATTTTGTTCGATGTGTTGCTTGAAACTGGGCACTGGTTTCCGCAGCAAGGATATGCCCAACAGGCGCGAACTGGAAGCTTCGCGATTTGTGAAGCTCAAACTTGGGGTTGAGCCTTGAAGGGTTGAGAGATTTGGGGCCTAGGGCTGTAGGGTTTAAGGTTTAGGGTTTTGGGGTTTAGGTGTTGAGGGTTCAGAGATGAGCTTTTGAAGGTGCAGAGCTTGGGTTTTAGAGATTTGGGGGCTTGGGGCTGAGGCTGTCTTGGTCCCCAGCAAAATCCTGTTCCCAATTACGTTAAGCCGCTAATCCCTAATAAGAGGTTTATAAGGAATTTGTTGACAGCCTACAGCAGCAACCGCATAGGACAAAGCAATGCACGCTTCAAGGCTTCAAGGGTGAGATTTGATGATCAAAAGCAATAACATATACTCCCCTAAACCCTAAACCTTAAAACAAACATGTCCCAAGGTTTCGGATCGTCCACGGCATTGCGTATCCCATAGCCCTCTTGCCTCTCGTGTGATCTACCAAAGCGCGTCTAAACCTCGCAGAGCCCAACAGAGTTTGCTGCGATGATGCCCCAAAAACCAGAGAGTAGCTAGTTGCTGCACACACAGATGTTGCAGAATTGCCACCAAGCACGGAGAATTTTGTCGTTGGCATTGCACGTGTATACCCTTGTTGATCGAAACGTTTCTGTTACTGTAGCCACGATCGCTATTATTGTCGGCACTACCAACTTCGATGTCGTCGTCGTAGGTCCATCCCTGCCGGTCCTCGTCGCTGTCGGAGCAGTGGCAGCAGTAGCAATAGTGGCAGCAGTATGGTTGCGATGGTAGTACTGGCAGTGGCAGCCGTAGTGATAGCAGTGGCAGTACTAGCAGTTCCAACAGTCGCCGTGCAGGTACTTTTCTTTAGTATTTCGCGACTTTGGATATTGCCGTGACTCTTGCTAGTCACCGGTCACCTAGCAAACACGACCTGTATAATCTTTGTGCTAAAGCTTCGCATTTCAGAGTGATGGTGGCCACAACGATACAGCGTCGGAACAAGAATTGCGAGGTCAGGGAGACTTTGGAGTGGATCAACACTATCGAGACCCTGGACGTGCCTGCATTGCTGAACCCGGCCCCTTGCATGGAATGTGACATGGTGGAGAGGTTGACCAATGTTGGTAGCGTTGTGCTGTGGTGCTTTAGAGTTGTTCGAGAGCCTCCTCAACTCTGTTTAAAGCGGCGTGGGTTTGCAGGTGTAGCCCTAAGCTTACAGGGTTACACTGCTAGCCCCACCTGAAGCCACAGCCCACGCCGTCACACCTCAGCTTCGGAGACTTGCTTAACCAACTGAAGAACTTGCTGTTTGCATAGTTCTCCCACGAGGAGGCTCGATCTCCGAAAGGGTTTAGGCTTGGGGCTTAGGGTTTCAGTATTTCGTGGATCCATGTAACAAGGCGCATAGATCCTCTGGGCACGGAGCGTCCATGTCTCCGCACCTAAACACAGAAGACATGCCGATTGACATACACTGCATGACACTCCCAGCCATTGCGCTGCATGCATTACACACACACACGCACATAACATGTACACATAGGTTTGCGTACAACACTAGACAGCGTTGCGTTTTAGTATCACGTGCTGAGGAATTCGCACTTTTCGACTGCCAGTCGTACATAGAATGACAAGGGCACTGGCTTGCGCACGAGGGACAGTTCCAAACAAAACCTACACTGTTAGGAGAATTAGGGTTTATCACAACTAGGAATTTAGGCTTTAAGCTTTGAGAAAAGCAGAACTGCTAGACCTGGATTGACTACTCTGCTTCTTCTAGTGATATGTTATCCGGTGTTGCTTGCCAGGATGCTTTGCATCAGGAAAAGTGGACTAGGGTGCTAGGTTCCGATGGGTGTTGTTTGTGTATTCACCAAAGTCATCATCGTCATCATCATCACCAACATTGTGGTCACCACCTCTAACGGTCACAACCACCGACATGCACATGGTCGTCACCATGATGTATGCTTCTCCAGCAAGAACATACTTCGGTTGTCGCCGATGTCATCCGTTATGTCTCGGGATGTCAGTATCATTGCTGGTAGAAATCATCCAAAACATCAGCATAAACTGCCACGGCATGGGGATTGTTGACGGAGTGGGACATCTTTATGCAGCAGCCGCTTGTCATTAGGCATGGCATGGGTCGCAGCAACATGTGCCAATAGACTGTTCAGGTCTTCGAGGACAGTCGTACTGTTGAAACTGCCCAAAGTTCAGGCTTACTTAAACTCCAACAACGGCTGGGAGTCCAGCCACTGACTGAAGTTCATGTGGTTTGAGCAACTTGTTGTCCGCCCATCGCGTTTGGATCTTGACATCTGAGATGATTTACTTTAGGTACATCCCCCGGCCGCAATCCCACCGAAAGGGTCTCTCGCAAGCATGGGAGGTGATTGTAGCGATGCAAGATGCTGGTTCATAAATGCCAATATGTTATTGTTACGCTTTTGGCTTCCTGCAACCGATATCGAACTTTGGACGAACCCGCGACAACCGCGATAAGGCACTTGGCACCGGATTAGGTACTTCTACTCTTCTCAGATGTACACTTTCTGCAGGAGCAAAGGGGTAACTTTTTCAGCCATGAGTTCACCCAGCAACTCACGCATTTGTTGCAAGGTTTTGGAGTCCCCCTCGCTGGTTCACCCCCGAATGGCAAACCACCGGCAAGCGAAGTTTCAACATCCATAAACCCTAAACTGCCCAAAAACCCTAACCTGCCCTAAACCCCTAAACTGCCCTAAACCCTAAACCACCCCTAAACTGCCCTAAACCCCTAAACTCTTAAAGTCGAAGCCCCGAAGCTTTCAGGGAGATTCCCCCTAGGCCCAGAGACGTAGTCCGGGAAAAAGAATCCCTTGAGCCCCTCTAAAGCCCCGAAGGAGCCCTTTGAAACCCTTGGGGTAGTTCTCTAAATTAGGGTCATTTTTTGGGCATTTTGGTGTTTAGGGTTTAGGGTCACTTTTTGGGGATTTTAAGGTTCCTTCCACGGATCTTGTTTAGGGCTTTGAAGTGGGATCCGTGAAGTCTATCAGGAGAACATCAGCGGTGTCATCAACGGCCTGACTGGGACGGTTCGCGCCAAGTCGGTCTCGCACGAGAACATGCGACATGGCCCATCTTTGCTGTCTTCTTCAGGAATTTAATTAGAGGTACCATAATAAAGAAATCCATACTGGTTATGTACTAAAGATCTCTACGGTGGCAACTTAAAGTAGGTGCCTGAACCAGAACCCGGTGATTAATACCCGTGTCATTTCCGAGATCATACCAGGCCAGCTCGGACGAAACCGACCATTTCTCTTACAGATTAACCTTCTACTACAGACCCGAAACCCTAAACCCTAAACTCTACTATAGACCCGAAACCCAAGACCCAACACCCCAAATCCTAACCCCTAAAACCCCAGAGAAGGCGGAGGCAGGGTGTAGGGGTTGGGGTTTCGGGTTCAGGGTTCAGGGTTTGGGGTTTAAGGTTTTGGGGTTAGGGTTTAGGGTTTTGGGGTTAGGGCGTACAGTGATCCAAGCCTTATTGCCACAAATACCATCACAGCGCACATATTGAGGCCATGGAAGGTTTTTGCACAACAGGGAGAATCCTTTGCGAAGCCTGTACCCTCCTTGACAAAAGAACAGAAGCTCATCTAGGCGCTCCCCACATTCTTTTACCCGACAGCGGGCCTGGCTGGGCCCCTCTTCCAACTCCATCTTCGTTTCGGGAGCCCCCAGAACCCTTCGATCCCAAAGCCCCCGAGACACTACCGCCCCAAAGCCCTGAACCAGAGTTTCAGCAAACCCGGGATGTACCGAACGCAGTGGCACTCAGGACCCCTAAGCGAATCTCCGAATAGGGAGGGGGAGGGGATCGGACCCGTTGATGATACCTTGCCCTGAGAGTCCTGGTTCTGATGATAGCAGAAGAGAAGCCCCTCAAACCCTCTTCTGAGTGTTAAGGCACCTGTACATCAGACTCTCTTTCTTGAACCTTATAAAATCCTACAGAACAGGCCTGTATAAAAAAAAAGAACTACAAGGAATATTGCGGCCCCTAGATGACTCCTCAATAAAGGACCCCAGACTGCCTCATCATCTCCGATTTGGACAACATGGAGGCTGGGAGTCTTGCGGAGTCTTCCCCAATACTTCAAGTAGACCCTAAACCCTAGACCCTAAGTCCTAAAACCCTAAATCCACAGCCCTACAACCCTAAAACCCTATCTTCGAAGAGACTATGTTTAGGGTCGAGGGTTTAGGGTTTAGGCTGTAAGATGTTCGGTTACACTCTTAACTATAATATGCGAACATGTACTCTAGTGTGTTTCCCAGACTCCCGGGAGGATCCCCTAAGGGGGTTCCCAAAAAGTACCTTTAGCAGCATAGGGTCCCAAATTATGTGGTGCTTCAGTTAACTGGGTGGCACCTTTGTGGAAACTTAAAAATATCCCTTACTTGGAGGGTCGGGGGACTTAGTAAGCAGTTATTTTATGGACTTATAAGTATCATAACCCCAATTAGGACCCCGTTTAGGGTGCTTACAAATCTACTTATTACCCACTTACTAAGTCCCCTGATCCTCCAAGTATGGTTCTTATTCAGGTCCCTGTTCACTTATACGTGTTAGGGCCAACCCAGTTTAGGTGTGTTGGGCTTGTCTGGTTTCGGGAGGGTTCTGCGCATTGAGACTTTGCGGTTTACGCTTTGCGGCTTCAGTGTTGGGCGTGTGAACAAGTTACGTTTTAGCGTTAGGGATTGGGGGCTTTGGATATTTTAGCTGCTTTTGGACTTGAAGGGCCCTTCATGTAAGCCCTAAACCCTAAACCTAAACCTCTAAACCCCAAACCTAAACCCCTAAACCCTAAACCCTTCATTTAAGGCACCATGGATGTGCTTGGGGTTGTCCCCTCAGTGGGGTTGCCTCAAGTGGTCTGCTCTGAAGGTTTAGGTTCCATGCGTTACTCTGACTATGACCCTTAAGCCTTCTTATCACCCATTTTAGGGGTTAGGGGTTTTAGGGGTTTTAGGGGTTTAGGGCTTATCACCCATTTTAGGGTTAGGGGTTTAGGGTTTAGGGTGACTCTCTTCTTTCTGATCTGATGCCCTCATTTTGCGCGGTCGGTTTTTGCTTTTCACATCGGCCCATGGGCGTTTCTGAAGTGACAGGGAGTCCTTGCTCCTGAACTGCTGCACCCCTGAAGCCCCACACGTCCAAATCACTACTACAGTTGATGATATAGATCCTGCATTACCCATAGTCAGGAATATACCATAATTCCCATAGTCTAGGGTCTTTAAGGTAATGCTAAGGATATCTGTCATCAACAGCAATGCCTGGCTTGCTCTTTGGACTCCACGGCTCGGGGTTCGAACCCACGCCCCAAAACCAAGTAGAAGCATCACCTGAGGAGGAAGCCTCACAAAAAAAAAAGGGCCGAACCGCCTGAAGCCCGAACTCCAGGCTTCCTGTGAGCAACGGGTAGAAGCTTCAAGCCGGAAGCGTCAACACCCTGAACCCTAAGCCCCCCTTTGAACCCCTGAACGATTCAGTGTTTCCCTACAAACCCAGAGCTCCAGGTCTAAACGGAAGCAGTGCACAAGCATGTCCAGGCTGCCGCCACTGCCTACATCCTTCTAGGATTGGTGGTGACAAAGCTGATGGGAGGCCGCTGTGCTGTGAGATTTCCTAATACCCAGTCTTTAGCGGTTTCGGTGTTTCTGAAATTCTAGATGTGTTCTGCAGGCTAAAACCTGCTTTCCTTGGGTACTGAGGATGTAAGCTGAGAAGCCTTGGAGCCTCAAGCTTTGATGCGCAGGGTTTCGGGTTTGAGGCTTGCGCCGCAAGGGGCTAAGTAAGACCTGTGGGCCGAGGGAGAGCAGGGCTTTGGTATGGGGCGTGGGGGGTCTAGGGTTTGAGGTAGGGTTGTGGTTCTGGGGCGGTCGGGTTTAGGGTTTAAGGTAGGGTTTCCGTATGGGGCTTGGGGTTTAGGGTTTCGGGTATTGGTATACTTAAAGGTTCATGGGACTTAGTAACTGGGGCTATAAGTAAGGTAACTATACTTATATTTACTCATAACTCCAATTCAGGTACTTGTATCTGTACTTACAACTAAGTCCCGTGAACCTCCAAGTAAGTGGAGCTTCGAAGAAAGATCCGCATCGGAACCTCCAGGTGTCAAACCTTCTCAGATCTCAGGCCACGACCGGACTGCTCCCCAGAGACTCCAATATCCCCTTATTAAGGAATATACCTTAAATCTTATTTAGGGTTCCTTAAACGGGGTCTATATGGGTTCTATAAGGGAATTAAGGAATAGACCTTAAATCTTATTAGGGTTCCTATTATACTTTAAGGTATATTCCTGAATTAGGGGATGTTGGAGTCTTGGGGTCCGGCTACTAGCAGACAGGCCAAGGTAGATCCCTGACGAAGATCCGCCTTCCCAGTATCAGGGTTGTATTCTGGAAGCTCCTATGAAGACAGATGCAGAAGCAGAAGATCTGCATCCGGTGTCTACATTCTATCAGCAGTACTGGCTACTCTCTTTTTTGCAAGCCAGGCTTGCTCCTGGAACCCTGCTTAGTCAACCCACGAGCCTTCCAGTGACGAACTGTACCCCTCTGGAGGAAGTTGTCGTGATGTTTAGCGGGACTCTCAGTGAAGTATCTAAGTCCCCCAGTGGAACCCTCATGTTTTTCAATAAAGGTCTTAGTCGGGTCTGGCAAACACAAGACCCCTGCTGTGGATTGTCTTAGTTCTCCAATGCCTAAACTCGGAATGTCGGTTGGCTGTGATGCAGTCTGAGTTTGCAACTTGTTTGTCACTTCTGTCCTTCGGTATCGGGGGTGAAAACCTGACAACGTACCCTGCAAGCTTGAACTTTGAGCGAGGTCAGAAGCACAACATGCCGACAGTCTTGCAGAAGGCCACTCCATATTCAAGGGATCTGGGTTCGTAGAAGACTTGTTCGCAGCTTACCTTCTGTGCCTACTTTCGAGGTCGGAAGCATTACTGATATCCGCTCATGGTCCTATGACATGGTACGTCATTCTACCCCAAAACCCCATTCCAATAATTAAAGCCCCTATGCATGAGGGATACCTTCTTCTCGTGTCCTTGTACTAGGGATTTAGGGTTTAGGGCTTGGCGTTTCGGACTTGAGGTTTATGCCTGAGGTTTTAGGGCTTAGGGCTTGGGTTAGGGTTTGAGTGGTAGCCTTGGGGGTCCTGATAATGGACACAGACATCCTAACGCTTCGCTCTACATTAAAGCCGCCCACTACTTTTTGAAGCTCAACTGGACGGTGGGCATTTGATTGTGTTTGGTGCCTCGAGACCATGTCGAAGAGCAGAGTCCTGTCTCTTGGATCCTTTTCTGCCCACACACCCAAGCGCCAAAGAGTCTGCGAGCAATTCGCGGCAGCTCTCAAACCTCACACGTCACAACCCTGTGCTTTAGAGCAAGAAGCTCCTCAAACTTGACCTCGCAAAGCTTCAGCCCTAAACTGTAAAGCTCTTCAAATCTTAAGCCCTAAACCCTTAGTCTCAATGTTGAAGAACAAGCTCCTGAAGCCTTAGCCTAGGAGAAGTCTGTGCCCAAGAATGCCACCTCGGCCCTCGTGATTTGCAGCGACGGGTGCTTCAAATCCTTCCAATTCGCTGCTTCTTGTCCCCGAAAGGTTTAAGATTCATGGGGCGTTCGGGATTTAGGGTGTTTAGGGTGCTGGGTAGAGAAGTAGGACGATATCTTCACTACTACTACTACTACCACCACCACCACACGCTGGATCGCCCGAAACCTTGAACCCACAATCTTGAGTTCTTAATCCAAGGCCTTCGGGCTGAATGCAATGGCTTCGGATTCAAGAACTAAAGTTATGTTATCATTTTAAGGAAGGCAGATGGATGGTTGACATGTTCCTATGATACAACTTTATCTTAAGTTCCTGGACAACCGAGAAACTTGCAAGCACATCATGAGAAGCATAGGATTCTTTACAAATTCCTGATGAAATCCCTCATAAAGTTCTATAAACTCCTTATCAATCCCCTTCTTATCCCGACAGGCACCCTGGGAAGCCCACAACAAATGATGAAGAAAAACGAAGCAGGAATGCACCCATGTAGTGGCCAAAAAAAAGCCTCGCAACAACCGTTGTAAGCTCAGGAGTGGATGCTGCAAGTGGCGATGTTGGAGGGCTGCTGCGTGCTTCCCATCATCGCGGAAGACGGCTTCCGCTTCCCTGCACAGGCCCCTGTGCATGAGGGTTTAGGGTTTAGGGAGGATCTAGAAAGTAGATCCCTTAAGGGGGGTTCCTATAAAGTACCCCTTAGTAGTATAGGGTCCATTATCAGGTCATCTACTTTCTAGATCCGCCCGGGGGGTCTGGGTGCGCATGAGGCCGCAGGGTTTCCTAAAAGAACGGTGCCTGAACCCATTGCTTGAAAAGGGTTTAGGTCGAAGTGGGGGAGCTGGAGAACTCTGATGGTTTTATGGCTGATGTAAGCACCTCAAGCAGGCAGATTCCAATTGACTTGCAATTAGCCTGCGATGCACGTAGGCTGTCCCTGCCCAGGAGGTTGGACAAGGTGTGGTGATTCAGCTCACGATTCAGACACATGGGCGTCACAATATTCCGGAGATCGAACCGAGTCTGTTTGTCTGTAGAGACAATCGTCATGATCATGACTATGAAATAACAGGACGAACATGACCGTGATGGCTGGGCCTACAAATCCGAAGCCCGAAATGCGAAAGCCTAAGCTGTAAATGCTCTGGGTTGTCAGAAACAGACACCTAGTCTTATGTCGGCCTGAAAATGGTACCAATATTCTTCGTAAAAGGCCTTAATCTCAGTATGCTACAGCATTCGAGCTGTTAAGGCCGCTGTACCTAGAAGTTTCAGACTAGGCGACCTCAACAAACGAGCCCCAAGGTAAACGCCAAATCCGGTTCATCCCCTAACCGCTGATCATGCAAAGCCGGCTCTCCAGGGCAGCCAGTGGATACGTTAAGATTGAAGAAACGACTGAACTTACATCATGATGGTATAGTCGCTATAGTATCGTAGAGTGGTATAGGAGAGAAAACTATAGTTTCTACTCCTATCCCAGGTTAAGGCAGTTGTAGGCACCCATGCTACTAAAGGGTGAAGCCCCTGAAGGGACCTACATTTTGTGTCGTCCCGGTATACTGGATGACGGCACCCTGCAATATGCAAGCTTGACTGTTTCGGAGCATATGCTACTACGGCTGTAAGCGAGCCTCCTTACCAAAACGGAACAACCGAAACAGAATAGACCTGCTATCACGGCGCAGAAACTATTGGGGAACCTGGCTACTAGGAACAGCGGAGAGGTTCCTTAAACCGATAATGTACCTAAACTATGGGAATTCATGGTATAGTCCTTCTTATGGGTAATGCAGGATTTATACCATCAACCGTTTGTTTGGGGGCCCTCATAGGATGCTGGGAACTCATGGACCTTCACGCATTAGAAGGCCCTGAATTCAAGAAGTCAAGGTTCTTGAAGCCGCAAAACTCCAACTCTGACCTCATCTACACGACTCCCATTCAAAACCCTAAAAGCCCTAAAGCCCCAAGACTGAAAAGCCCTTTGAAGCCCGAAACTTCCAACCCCTAAACCCTGAACCCTTAAACCCCTAAAGCCCTAAAGCCCTAAACTCTGAACCCTAAACCCCACATCTGCCACTGCCAGCCGCCTCGCCAGACCTTCTACGATGACCTCGACAAGATCTCCCAGCTTGAGACGATCGATCTGCACACCTACAAGAAGTGCATCAAGGTGGGTCTTAGGGGGTTTTTTAAGGGTTTGAGGATTTTAGGGATTTAAGGGTCTAGGCATTTAAGAGTTTAGGGTTGAGGGGTTTAGGGGTTCGGGGTTAGGGTTCCTAGGTCTACGAGTTTTCTCTGGGTGTTCTGAGGCATTAAATGGGCTAGATGCGGTTTTGCCGGAGGTTGCCTTCTTCGGGGGCCTTGTGGAAAGCATTCTACCACTCGGAGTCCATATTGAGCTGTCCATTTTCTGTCTGCTACTCACAGGCGCGTTAGCGTTGAGATGTGGGTATCAAGTTGTGTATTCTTGCTTGTCGGTGCTCGCACTCCCTCGGGCAATGCTTAGCAAGTCTAGCTTTACCGAGTTTACGGCATGAAGGTTCTCCTGCTCCATCTAGTCAGCTTCATTACTTCCTTGATCGCAGGATCAAGGTGCTCGCTTTGGTTTATTTCACGTATTTCGGGACAGCACGGAAATTTGCACGCAACCGCCCTGAGCCGACAGAGGGTTTACTTGACCACGCGTCCCATCGTTCGCGCGGTAAGGGAGTTTAAGAAAGTCCGCTCCCCTATTAGCCCCCAAAGTTCCTGCTGACTTTAGGGTTACAGCTGACTTTTCCAGGCTATCTTCCAAGAGATTGCCGTGGTGTTCTCACCACAGAACCTTGGTCCCGGAGACAAGATCATTTTGGTCAGAATCTCTGAAAGTGGACGTTTAGGCCCATAGTTTCCATTTGAGGCTTTGAGATTTGTGTTCACCCCACAGGCTGCAAAACACACTTTACACTGAACAGTGATCCGTGAGGGCTTCTGGGTTTCGTTGCAATTGATGAGGTTAGGGTCCCTACACTTCATAGCTTCTGGTCAGGATTCATGAACTTACCTGTAGCTACGCTAGGGTTTCTGGGCTTACGGATCGCTTATCAGCAAGATTCTGTAGGAATCAGCAAGCATAGTACGAGAAGTGCTGACACCTAATGTTGCCATTGCAGTCGTATATCTGATGCACACTGTGTCTTCAAGTGCAGTTTAGACCCGATGAAGCAAGCGTTCTACGTTTATAAGATAGTATGACATAACATGAGGTATCTTTACAGTACACACGAATGGAGATGTGTATGTGTATATATATATATACACTGTGCTATTTTAATGTTGTTATTATTATTGTCATTATTATATAATAGTAAATAGTATATAAGATATAAGATATAATGCTGAACATAGACCATAGACTAAACAATATGTGTATGTAAATATATATATATATATGCATAAAGATATGTCGGTGTATATACATATATATATATGTGATATAACATGTAAAGGTACCATTACAGTATGTAATACCTAGTAAATAGGATGTAATGCAGAACATGGCACATGGTATTATATTATGTCGTAATATTTTGTCCGCTTTATTTTAGACGGCTGTATAATGTCTTATATTAGAAAGTACTACTATTTTATGTTACTACATAGCTTTATATGATGTTACATACATGTACGCCCTAGTGAATCGTGGCGGATCCTATTTCTAGCTTGCCATCAATGAGCCTTCAAGTAGGTATGAAGCTCAGCCCCAAAGCCCGGGTTTTGTCATTCAGAGCTCAGGTGAGCTGGCTGCTGGGGGATGTAAACATCCCGGTAAGCTGTATAGATAGGATAAACCTACGTTCTGCAGAGAGTGTAGCTGACTTCCCATGTACATGTGTTTTTGCACAATCCTGACGAGATTTCTTTGTGCCCCTGTGATCACCTACTTGCCCAGCCCCCTATCCATGATCCTTCAGTTTAAACAGTCTTATGCATAGGATAATCCAAATTAGAAGAGTTGTGAAATTTGTTGCAACATCAAACCCGCAACCCTAAAATCCCTAAACAACCGAGGAACTATTCGTCCACGGCCGAAGATTTGGATCTTCGCGCGAAACAGGCCCGCAGTTGATGCTCTTAAGGTTGTCAAATTTTAAATCCTAAACCCTAACCCCCAAACCCAAAGCCCTAAAGCCTCAACTAGTTCGCCCCAAAAAAAAAGTGGCTGGCAACTCTGGTTGGGCAGACTCCAGCCACATCGCAGGAGCCGAATTTTGTGCACTCTAAAGTGAAATGGGTTTTCACAAGGTGACTTACGGTGTGGTTCTGAGATTTGGGTGAGCTTCATTTAAGGGTCCTGATCATCATGATGCTTTGGTGCCTCTACTTGGGTGACGTGAACCGCATCACCCGACCCCTAAACCCGAAACCCCCAAACCCCTAGAAAGCAGAAGACATCCAGGTCGCCTGGCGCCTGAACTCCGGACAGTTGAAGTCACTGTTCCAGAAGGTCCAGTCCAAGGAGGATGGGGGCTTTCTATGAAGTTTGTCAGAGGTCTCAGGGCTTAGGGTTTTGGGGTTTTTATATACGGGCTTTTAACGTGCTATGATAGGGGTATTAATGTCTAGAATTGGGTTTGGGTGTATATTGTAGCATAAGTGAGTAGGCGTAAACCCTACCTATACTCAGTCAGTGCTCGGCATCCTTTTTCATTGTTGTTCATAGGATGTCCTAAGACCTGCACATATTGGCTGTTAGAGTCATGTCGTCCTGCTTTCAATGGACACATAAACCCAAAAGCATACGTGCTGAACTCCAAAGCACAAGCCCCGAAGCCTTACGCCCGAAGAAGGCCCGGGTCGGTGCAAAATTTGGTTATGGGTGAAGCACCGGGGCCGGAATTCTTCGACGAAAGCATCAAGGAAGCCCCAAGGCAGACACCTCAATACTACTGTTGATGATATAAATCCTGCACTTCCTTGAGGACCCTACACTATGGGAATTATGGTATATTCCTTACTATGGGTAATGCAGGATTTATACCATCAACCGTATATTACGATCCTGTGTTGGGGAGCCCTCCCATCAAAACCCTTACGAACTATGGGAGAAGGGTTATGGGTCTACACTGCGTGTCCAAAGCAGCCACTTGGGAGAGCCGTGGCCACAGCCCAGCAAGTCGCAACTTTGCAGCTGAAGGAACTGCTGAAGTTCTTATTGCAGCTACTTCTGGGGATCACGGCTCACTGGGCCTCGCTCGGTGGTCTAAGTGGTAACACGGGCTTCTTCAATGGCTTGCTGGGAAGCAGCACTGTAGTCCAAGGAGGCCGTTCCAGCCCTTCCACAATTCAACCTACACCAAATCCACAGTGTTGGCTCTAGGACAGCGCGAACCAGAAACCTATTTCGATTGGCGAAGACTCTTATGTTGCCCCTGTGAGGACGACGACGAAATCATTGAGAATGGCGAAAGTAATCAGGCCCATTGCTCATGCCGCTGGTGTTCTCAAGACGTTTTGAAAGGTTTGAATACTAAGACAGGATTGTTGGCTTCAGCTTCAAAGCAGTGTGTTTAGGTTCAAGCATTTTATGGTCTAGAACTACCTTGTGTATTGGATCTCTGGTCGAAGCCTTCAGCTTCCTAAATTAGTGCGTTTTCGAAGGTACAAGCAGAGTTAAAAGTTCGTAGCAGGTACGATAGCAGCAAGCAGAGGAGCCAGCAAGACATACGACAGGCAGCCATTCAATAAAAGGAATGGTCGTCATAGCATCAAAGCTACCGAGAAGGAGCCGCCCCGAACTGGCAGATGCGATGGAACACTCCTGAGACTTGGGCTCTCGGGTTTGGAGGCCTTTCTTGCGGTTTTTGGATTTTTAGGGCTTGGGGCCCAGGTCTGAGGTGTTCACTGCAAGGTTTTCGCAGAGAACCAAGGTTTTCGTTTTCGAAGGCCCTTTGCTCAAGAAAGTTGGGATCGATCAAGGCTCCTTTCCTGGGTGCGGTCCAATGTAAGGTAGATGACGTTTCTTACCTGGTGTCTAAGCCAAAGATACCAACGCTTGCTCGCTATGAAGGCCAAGATCACGGATCTGGAGGACCTGCATTCCCAGAGACTCCATTATCCCTTAATTAAGGAATATTAGGGTTCCTATTATAATTTAAAGTATATTCCTTAATTAAGGGATAATGGAGTCTCTGCATTGCATCGCGTTTTGGAAGGGTTCGCTTCGATAAGGGGTTCTACAAGATCTTTCGGGCCTTAGTGATGCAAACTCGAGACATGGTCATGTCAGATATCACGTGTCGCAGTATCGAGAAGTAATAGAGGCTTGAAGAGTCACTAAGATTATTCAATTCCAGATGATGAATCTAGTAGGCTGTACTTCAGAAAACCCCATGTTGTCTTATCAAGGCCCCTAGATTAGCTTTTGGACCGTCGCCCCATGTTTAGCCTTGGGCGCCGAAGGTTTGCGTTGAAAGCGCGGAAAGCCGAACCCTGAGGCTCTAAGGACTTTTTTGTTTAAGGCTTTGGGGCCCAAAGACCATCGCTTGTAAGGCTTTGGGGCTAACATATAGAAGCCTCAAGTAATTTTATGAATATTATTCCTCAAGATCCAGTATTATCATATAATGATGGTATTATGGAGCCCAAAACTCTGTTCTAAGTATTAGGGCCCCTACCATTACTGCATCTTCGGCTGGGTTTAGGTCTACCGTCTTTAGGGTTGAGGTTTAGGGCAATGCTCCTTCAGGGTTTAGGATCTAGGGTCTTTGGTGTTCAGGCTTTTGAGTGCACTTCGTGCTCAGGGCTCCAAACCCCGGAAGCCTCTAAGCCCAAAACCTTTGAACCCTGGACGCTAAACCCCAAACCCCGAAACTCCCAAACTTGAAGTCCTCGATGAAAGGGCTTCAACCCTGCATTTTCAGCTTCGACAGAGCTCTGGACAGCATTCGACGGCTGTACCGGATGCTCGGTGTTTAAGTTGCCGGCCTACCCCAAGACCGCCAGGAGGTCCAAGTACCCTTCTTATAGAGTGTGTGAATGTGCAAACCTTTGGTAGCTTAGGCTTGAAGGGTTGAGCCTGCAATGGTCGTAGGAGTAGCAGTGGTGGGAACAGTGTCTCACAAGATGGCACTAAGGGAAGCGAACACACGAAGGAAGAGATGGATTGTGCATCGGAACTTCACGACTCCCTGAGGCTAGAGCCTTCGTTGGCGTAGTTTCGGTGTGCTCTCTGTAGCCTTCGGCTCAGCATGACCCAAAGGCAGCTCGCCCCTAGAGCTTGGCAAGTGGTTGCATGACCTCGGCCTAGAAAAGAGCACAGAAAGTCATGCAACAGTTGAAACGCCGTCACTGTGAGAAGTTCAGTTTTCCGCAGGATTCGAACACATTGGCCATCAACGACCTCGATGCCCCTGCGGAAATCGCCTCTTTGCGGCTACTGGAAAACCCAAAGCCTCATCCATACCGCAAGATTGTGCATTGTAGGGCCCAATTCTGTGAGGACGAGGGGCATTGAAGTGCACCCCGAATCGTGCCTTCCCAACTGTGCGACGGACGACCCCGACAGCCATTGCAATCATCATTAAATTATTATCCAGTGGCATTACGATTTCTATTTCGCAAAACAACAGGTTGCAAGAGGTTCAGAAGGCTGATAGAAGAATCAAGGATGCATTTTAGGAGTTTGCCTCCCTTTATGGTTTCAGGATCGTTTCTGGTTGCAAGGTACATGACCCTTATCAAGCCCACATGAAGACTTCGACCTTCCCTCTGCTCAGGTTCTGGCGGAAGAGTTCTGAGAACTTCCGTTGTGTTCGATTCTTTGTGCCGATGCTTCAAGCTGCTTCTCGGGTGCCTTAGGCTTAGGAGCCATGATGGCTTTAAGTAGGGTTTGGGGTCTGTTATCGTATGCTTCTATTCGGGAACCCTAGAGTACGGATGTGTGCTTCGGGCTTTTTTCTGATATCTCGTGTAGAGATCGCGGTGCAATCAATAGTCGAGGTACCATGGCTTCGCACGAAAAATTCAGGTCGGTGCGAGCGTGTTGGGCATTAGGGTTTATTTGTTCGGACCACAAGTTTACACACTAAACAACCAAAATTTATGCAGGGAAGGGAGACCAAGGTTACGGCTCGACATATTAGGACATTGTAGCCTGTATTTTTATGGATCAACATTGAAAACCGTCCAGACAAGGCTTGGGTTGTTGATGAAGTTACAGGTAAGGGTGCCCGAGCTTGCCGATGCTGAGGGCGAGAAGCATATCCTGGTTGCAGAGAAGTTTTGCACCAGACTTTTAAAGACTGTGGCGACATGCAGATAAGAGTTCATCTCGTTGGGTCCTCTCTCTGCTTGGCCACAGATTCTGCAAGCATGGCTCCAAGAGACCTCGAGGAAAGTCTAGGCCGGAGCCCCCAACCCCCCAACAAGAACCTGAGACTTGGGGATTTGGCCCCAACACTTTTTTGCTTACTTACACACAGCACTTTCTGCCTGAAGATGCACACCACCCCGGCAGAGGCACCGGGGGCGGAGCAAAAGATGTAGGCAAGACCGTGGCCCAACAGCGTGCGGAGCGAGGGTGCGCTCAACACTAGACGCTACCCCGGCATGACAACAGGAAGGTTGTAGAACCAAAAAGCTGGCAGAGCTAAATCCTTCTTGTTTCTCGAAAAGTCTTTCCTTTGCTCCACTATCCCGAAGGTTGTGCAGCAAAAAGCAACCGGAAGAAAGTCAGAACGGGTCTCGTTTGCCCTAGGACCGCAACAAATGGTGTTCCACTTCCCCGACTCCTAGGGCAGACAGCTATGCAACGAGGGCTTTGGATATGGAGTTTTCGCTATAGGGCTTGGTTTTCGAACTCTTGAAAACAGGCCCGGTTCGCCTGCGAAACCGATGCTGCACGTGCTCCCTACATAACATCATCTTATGATAAGGTTCTGAGACAAAGACACCTTTAAACTTAGCTTTGATACTTTCAATATCAAGACGTCCAAATCCCCAAAGCTTCAAGCGGCGTCCCTTGAAAACCCAAGTTCACAACCAAGGTACCCCCGAAAGCTTTTTCTGGGCTTCTCATCAGTCAGAAAAGCCTGAAAAAGAGCCTGTGGCCTGGTCGGTGAGTGTTGAATTAGCGTTGCGTTTCGAGCAGCAGAGAACTGACCTCACGACGTACCGGCTTCCAGCTGCCAGGTGTAAGGTTCCGTATGTTTCCGAACTAAACCGCAACGTGCAAACCAAACATAAAGGGTCTTCCTTCTCCTGACACACGATGTGCAGAAAGCTTTCGAAGACGAGACAGTCGTTGATTCTGTGTGTGGACGAACGAGCTCATGATTACAGTGCTAGCATTCAGGCATTGACATCAGCTGCCGCCCCGCATCCGCACAAGTGTCCTGAGGATGCGAGGTTGCCAGGTCACGTCAAGAAGTTGATCGCGACTCTTGTTGTGCTGCTCTCCTTGGCCGGACCATGCAACCGTGAGCGCGAGCAAGGATTTCGTATCTAGATTTCTGGGTTCTTTCTTCTGAGTTTTCAACAGCTAAGTCCGTAGATATGAAGGGAGAGATCTGAGTCATTTTAGTGAAAATTTCCAGGTATATTCATTCCTAACTCGAGGGGAATTGTAGAAATCCTCCAAATAGCAATGAATACTATAAGTTTAAAGGACAGGGTTTTTGCAACCGCTCCAGCTTTTTGTTGCCTGAAAGGATGGAGGACGTAGATGGGGGTGATGGAGGTTGAGGGAACGAGGCAGGCATAATGCAAGGTTGGCCTTCGGCTCTGGCCCCAAACTCCGAGCTTACACAACCCCATACTGAACCCCGCATAGAAAGAAAGCTACACCGTGGAACCGCTTGCGTTGAAGAATCTCGAGATTCCCAGTGCAGTGCAGCTTGTGTCAGGTGCCGAAGATTCGCAAGACTTGCAACAGTTGGGTTTATCTGCTGACAATGGATTGACCTCGCTCTTGGGTCTGACATGGTCTGGTCTCAGTCCCCCCCTTCCAGCTTGTCTAAGACAATGACTGGAGCATGCCGCTGAACTCATCTTCCTGGATTAACTGAGGGAGAGAGAGAACCTTTCTGTCGAATCGCCTTTCCAAGTGTCTTGAAACTTGAATCCTACAGCAAGAGCAAATACCTCATCTGTAGAAGATATATAAAACCTTCTGTGTACATTTTCCTTGTATGTACAAATATATCTATACATCCATATATGTATATGTACAAAAAGAAAGGCACTGCTAGATCTAACAGTCGCGAAAATGGTTTGGAAAGGCGACGCACTGTTTCGCCATCAAGTCTTGTGACTTTATGCGGTGAAACCCATGACCAGTTCGGTTAAAGTCAAGCAGCCTTCTCCTGCAAAGGGAGGTGCAGCTGTGCAATTCTGCCTGTCTATGCACTCGTGCAG
>CAJNJA010000715.1:0-11266 GCA_905231915.1 Symbiodinium necroappetens | reverse complement strand
GGAGTTTAGTGTATTTAGGGCTTCTATAAGGCTTCTATAAGGTCTACCACCTGAAAATGGCCTAGATGAAGCCAAAGCCCAAACACCCACCAAAACTGCCTGGCCCGAAGTTTACCAAGGAGGGAAGGGGGGATCCTCATAGCAGGGCCCTAGAACCCATTCCGCCATCCTTCTCGACCGAGAACTTAAGCCCTAAACACTCAGCCCCTCACCTAAACCCTGAACCCTAAATACCCGGAAGCCTGAACCCTAAACCCCCAATAAACCCCAATAAACCCTAAACCCCTTTAGTTAGGCCCTAGTAGTCGGACCTAAACCAGGCAGGAAAATGCTGCCGAGAGGCGCCCTGAGGAGAGGCAATGAGGGTGCAAAGCCCGCGCGGGGGCCCAGAAACTGAAACTCGAGCTTCACTTGGGGAGGGCTTTGACAGCTGGGAAATTTCCCGAAAAATTCGGGTACCTTATTTTGGGGTCCTTTTAGTAAGGATCCTACTATTTAGGGTACAAAACTAGGCTCCCCTTATTTTGGGGTCCTTAGAGAAAGGATCCTACTATTTAGGGTACTATACTAGGCTCCCCTATTTTCGGAAACCTCCAGCTGTGTTCTTGTGAAAGCAATAAACATCACGGAGCAGATTTGTATACATATGCACAATTGTCCCTAAACCCTAAACCCTAAACCCTAAACCCTAAACCCCAAACCCTAACAGAAGCCCTCCACAAGAAAGCATATCATGAAGGCAAAGCCGGCAAGCCAGAGCCGCTCCCCTCCAAAAAAACGCCACGACGCTGCAAAAAACACATCTTGGGGTCTGGGGTTTAGAGTTTAGGCCTTAGGGTTTAGGGTGGTTTAGGGTTTAGGGCTTAGGGGTTCAGCGTTTCGGGCTTAGGGGTTTAGGGGTTGGGGGTTTAGGGGTTTAGCGGTTTGGGGGTTTTCTGGTCTAGGGTCTGGGGGTTGAGGATGCTAGAGTTCATACTCCAGACCTCAAACCCTAAGCGCTGAGTCGTTCCACTGCCGAACCTCGAAACCTTGAAAACCCTAGACCCTAGACCCTAAACCCTATACACCCTAAACCCTATATACCCTAAACCCTAAAGAATAAAAACACTGGCGGTTGGGATGGATCAGCCTTGGGGTTGTTTGGGGTCTGGGATTCAGGAACTTACGAGTTGGAAGCATCTTGACTCGGTTTAGGGTTTGGGGGGATTTTGACCTGCTTGCCCGATGCCCAAGGAGACTCAATCTGTCAGGCTGATGCACTACAATCGCCAAGCTTATAAGGACCCAAACATAAGCCTAGTGCAGGGGCCTTAATACTTGGAATGAAGCTTCGGGACGATGTTGAACTCGTAAGTGTTTCAACAGAAATCATAGCCCTTAAGCAGTAGGTAACAGTAGTTTAGGGTAGCTATTCAAGCTTCCATACTGCATCGGCGCATTGCGATGGAGGGGTGGAGACTCTCTGGATGCCGGATTTCCCTCAGCAACGGTTGAGGCTTCGGGTGCTGAACGCACCAAAGCACTCTGGAACTGCCTAAGTTGCGATCTTCGGCCCCCCTCCCCTGAAGTCATGGGCCCTAAAACCCTAGACGCCAAAGCGGAGTTCCATTGGGGGTGTCGGGGAAACCGGAAACAGAGAAAGTCAGGGGTTGTTCAGTGCTGTGGATCCCCTTCAGGTACTTTTGGTACCTTTGAGATCTTCCAGGAATCAGAATCAATCAGTCGAGGCCCATCCTTTCTGCAGAACCTGCGGAGAGTTTAGGGTTTAGGGTTTAGGGTTCAGGGTTTAGGGTATATAGGGTTTAGGGTTTAGGGCGGAAGTGTCTCCCTACACCCCCCCCCCCCCCCCATTTTTTCAAAGCTTCAGGCTGGTAAGGCTCGTTTGTTACGACCCTTGGGGGGTCTTCTGTGTATGGATATATAAACCCCAAAGCCTAAGCCCTAAATGTGTAGCTTGAACTGCACGCCTGAAACGTGGGCTGGAGACAGAAGACGGAATAATTCGACTATGTAATGCCGCTTTGTTTTGGGAACCCTACAGTTTTCCAAATTAGTCTTGCCGACAACTTGTAAAACCTGCGTCCCAAACCTACAACCCTATAGCCTGTCTCTACAGCCCTACAGCCCTGTCCCTGATCCGGGTTTAGGGATTTTAAGGGCCTAGGTAGCCTAAACCCTAAACCACCCTATACCTGATCGGGGGTTAGGATTTTAACGGCCTAGCTTTCGGCCGGCAGCTTCGTGTTGTGGGGGGCTTCAAACAAGGAAGGATCCAGCTGTCAGGGTACATGGGTTTGGGGGGTTTGGGGGTCTAGGGTTTAGGGTCTTGGGCTTAGGGTTTGGGGCTTAGAGTTTAGGGTTAAGGGCTTTGGGTCTAGGGCTTAGGGTTTGGGCTTGGGGTCTAGCATGTTTCTTGTTTGAAACTTGCCCAGAGAACTTGTACAAGGCTTGGAGCTGGGGGGACTGCAGGATCGAAAAGGGCCCAAATATACTTGGAGGCTCATGGCTAGTTATAAGTGTTTAGGGTTTAGGGTTTAGGGTTATAAGGTGGGATGAAAAGTCCCTTAATATGGCTTATAAGTCTTCCTACCCTACTGATAACCCTACTTCTAACTACCCATGAACCTCCAAGTAGACCCTACCCTAAACCCTAAACCCTCTACCCATGAACCTCCACGTAGACCCTAAGTGCGAGGAACCTGACTGCAAGGACAAGGCACCCCTTTTCCACCAAAGCTAGTAGCCAGAGTCTACTCTATATACATTAAGATATACAGGCAAAGCTTGTCTTAAGGTTCAGGGTTGCAGGCTCTTGAAATTCTGCAAACAAGGCATTCTGCTTTACTTGAAGATAGTTCGGTTCTGGCATGCAACTAGTTGTAAACGGGATAGGTTCAGGGAGGTGCCCGGTCGCGAAACGTAAACCCTAAACCCCAAGCCTCTTCCTGCAAGGGCTTGTAGGCTCATGTGCCACTAGCTACGATTTTCACGAATGCTTCGAGTTGTGGGGTCTTGCGCTCTGGGGCCCTACACCCTACACCGAAAGCCCAACCCCGAAACCCGAAACCCTAAAAACCCTAAGCCTAGCTAAAGTCCTAAGCCCCCACAGCCCCCAGTCCCAACGTCCTAAACTCTGAGAACTTATACTGAAAGCCGACAGATAAGATTTGGAGTTCAGGGGCGGGACTGCACGGTTGTAGGCCTCATACGAGACGTACTCGTGGAGCTTTGGACGCCTGAACAAGGGCCGCGCTACTACGTTCAGGTTTAGGGCTTATGGTGTTTGGGGCTTTGGGGATTCTGGGGTTTAGAGGCTGCTTCATTCAAGCTCATAAGCCGCAAAGAGTCCTGGGCGCAACAGCATGAGACCGCTCACAGGGGTTCCATGAAGAGGCAGCTACGTTCGGACCGACACTTGATCGGATCGTGGCACGGGGGTCAGAAGATCAACTGCTGAATACGTCCGCGCAGCTGTCCTCGTCGTGAGGTTCTGCATCCTTTCTGCATGGGCCCCATTACAGTGTGCAGCTTCGGTGTGCTTCAGGATATAGGGTCTAGGGCTTAGGGTTTGGGGTTCAGGGTTTAGAGCTGTGGAGCTTAGGGTATAAGCCCGGCCTACCGATCTCGGGTCGGAGTCTTGGGGACAGAGACCAGGCAGTTCCTAACGATCCCAGTAGGCTTAGGGCTTAGGCCCCAGACTTAGGGGTGAAGGTCGGCCAGCTGGGATTCATCGCCTTTTTCGGTTAAGGAACAACCTCAGAAATCAATGTTAAAAACCCGAGCGCCAACAAGCAGAGGAAGCGCTTAGGGATCAGGGGTATAGGGCCCTATGTAAAAACCGTCTACACCCCTCCCAAACTCTATGAAGTCCAGCGAAACCTTCCGCAACCCTATGAGGCTTCGGGGTTTAGGGTTCAGGGTTTAGGGTCTAGGGTTTAGGGTTTAGGGTTTAGGGTTTAGGGTTTAGGGTTTAGGGCAGTTTCGGGTTTAGGAGATCAAAACGAGCCTTGCAGCATCCATCGCCATCATGTGGACGAGGTTCTGACGAAAGGCCGGAGACCTGGTAGCCAGGAAGAGCTGGGCTTGCAGGCTCTCGGTTTAGGGTTTAGGGTTTAAATTTAGGGTTTAGGGTTTAGGGTTTAAGGTTTAGGGTTTGCGGTTCAGGGTTTAGGGTTTAGGGCTTAGGGTGTAAATTTAAGGTTTAGGGTTTAAGGTTTAGGGTTTAAGGTTTAGGGTTAAGGTTTAGGGTTTAGGGTTTAAGGTCTACTTGGAGATTCAAGGGTAGAAAATGGAGGGTGATATGTGGGGTACCTATACCTATGAGCCATATTAGGGGACTTATTACTTCACTTCTATCTACCCATGAACCTTCAGGTACAAGCCTTAATGATTTCATGGCCCCTTTGGAATCCCATCCAAGCTGACACCCCAAACTACAAACGAACCCTACAACTGCTTGTACAACCCGCCAGAAACCCCCAATCTACAAGTTTGAAACGCGATGAAAGACCTTTGTAAAACCCATGAAGCAACAAACAGAACCAACTGGACAGAAATCCCCCAAACCCCAAATTCTAAACCCTAAAACAAGGTGAAACCCCGGTCAGGTGCCCAGCATGCATTCGCCGATGGGAGTGCGGGGTCTCCTTGGGGTCGCCTCGGCCACGTTTCGGGGAATCGGATTAGGGTTTAGGGTTTAGGGTTTAGGGTTTAGGGTTTAGGGTTTAGGGTTTAGGGTTCAAGCTTCGTGAAGGGCTTTTTTTCTGGGCAATGAGATGAAGGGTTTTGTTGGCCCTAAACCTTAGTCAAACCTTAAAACCCTAACCTCACACCCCAAAGGAATGGGGGAGGCCTGCTGCGTTGAAGGAAGAGCGATGGATGTAAATCTGAACCTTAAACCCTAAACCCTTAATCCCTAAACCCTACGAAGCCCAAACCTGTATAGAACCTTCGAGCGGAACCCTCAGAGAACATTTAAAGCACCGTAGATCCAACAGCCTTCCCTAGACTCGAGCCTGACAACCAAAACAATGCGTCCGAAACTCTGCCAGCCCCTAAACCCAAACCTGCAACCCGGGGAAGAAGTGAAAGAAGGGCCGGGCTAATGGACCGCCCGCGTAGAACCAGAATGGAAACACCAGTTTCAAGGATCCCTTGGAGTTTTATCATAGGGAATATACTACATACTTCCTAAGAACACTGAAGCACCTGCTGCGGCTCATTCTCAAACCCCAAAACTTTAACCCTGAAGAAGCTGTTTTTCCATAGAGCTGGCAAAATCCTCGCAGTTCACAGACAAACTTCAAGCCTTCCGCCCGAAGTAATGTAGGAACCTGAAATAAAAACCCAATGAAGGGGCCTGAATAAGTAGAATAGGACTTTGAGGGTTCCTTATTGTAACTATAGCACAATAGACCCCAAACCCTAATCTAAATATTTAAGACCCCTAGATTACGTCGCCCCTCCTCGGGTGTTTGGTCCATCTTGGACTCCATCAGCCTCACACGTCCACGACTTTCCACCGAATCTGGGAGGGCTTGCTTCATCTGCAAGCTAAGCGCACGAAGGTGCAGCAGCAAAACACCGAGAAAGGAACATAGCACAAGTGGTAGCACGATCCTCCATTATCAACCATACACGTCCTCCAGAACCCCCAGCGTAAGGACAGCCAAAATGGTTGCCTTTGTCAGCTTAGATTTGCCCTTCGACCCCCTGAAACCCTAGAGCCCCAAAACCCTAAACCCTAGACCCTAAAGCCCTAAACCGGGTCCAGGCTTCAGGTTCATTGAAGGGTTCTCTGAAGGGTTCTTTCAAAGGGTTCCTGTAAAGCTTCCTTTGAAAGCTTAGGGTTTAAGGTTTGGGTGTGGGGCTTAGGGTGTTTTTTTTGGTATGATGACCTCAGGGTTTAGGGTTTCGGGTGTAAGGTTCAGGGCTTAGGGTCCTGTGAAGGTGCCGTAGGAGCCTGACTAGGAAACTCAGCGTCGTTTGTTAGGGTTCTCTAGACGAGCCCTCATACTTTTGGATATGAGGGCCAGGGCTTCTTAATCAGGTTCCTGTTTTGGGGGGCCTTCATGGCAGTGTCCTGATGGCTCGGGTATTGACTTCGGGTGAGTTTAGGTTTGAAGCTTCATGATTTACGGTTCAGGGTTGAGTTTAGGTTCAATCCTGGTTGGATGTAGAATTGAAGGTTGAGCACTTCAACACGAATCGAGAACCGCCGTTTGCAAAGCTCCCGAGCATCGTGCTTTTTGTGCAGCTGGGCTGCCCGCCCCAAAACCCGTTTAACTCAAAAACCTCGAACTCCCTGGAAGACGCGATCCCTATAAACCCTATAAACCCACATAGTCTCCGTGCAAACTCCGTACAGAAACCTTATAAAACCCTTCTAGAACCCGTTTAAACCTCAATTAAACCGTGAACCCCAAAACCCCACGAACATAAACCGCCAGTGCCAAATCCCGAAAAACAGCCCAAACAAAACCCTTCAAGGAATCCCGTCAAGGTCCTTAGACCCCTCATCTCTGTCGCTACGGGTTTAGGGTTTTGAGTTTTGGGAGTAGCCCACCTACCTTCATCCTTCCCTAAACCCTAAACCCTAAACCCTAAACCTTCCCTTGGAGCCCTTTAAACAACAGATCTTTCGAGGAGAGGGCCGCCAGTCGTCTCCGCTGCATCAAGGCCTTGTCTGCTTACACGATCTGCGATCTTCGGGAGTTTTTGTGTTTTAGGGTTAAATAGGGTTTAGGGTTTAGGGTTTAGGGTTTGTTTAAGGGTTGAGGGTTTTAGATTTTAGAATTGTTCTTAAGGTGGTTGTGTAGGTTGCTATACGGTTTGTTAAGGGTGCTCTAGAAGTGGTCATAGGGCTGTTGGAGGGTTTTGCGTCCTGCTAAAAATGGTTCAAAGGGTGTTGAAAAGATGTGTATCGAAAAATACGGCGTCCTAGCGTTTTCCTAGGGCCTGGGGCTTTATATGGTTGAATTCGGAATGAAGGCAGGGTGGATGACTAAAGGGAGCTTCATCATTACAACAGGGGGGGTTCGGATTTGAGGTAGTGTTATATTGTGTTTGTCGGTTTTGGGGCGTTTGCCATTTCGGTGTCTTTAGATTGTTAGATTGTTCTCTGTTGGCGATTAGGCTTTGATGCTTTGAGGTCTATATGGGGGTTTCCGAAAAAGGGGACCCAAATATAGTGCCCTAACTACTAGGATCCTTATTATAAGAACCCCAAAATAAGGTACCCCGAATTTTCGGAAACTCCCCTTTTGAAGGTGTGTGGCTACGGCGCTCGGCCAGGGGTTTGGGTCGGGGGCCTTCTGGGTTGCGTGGGCCATTCCCACCTCTCTACAACTCTCACGCTTTAGGGTTTAGGGTTTAGGGTTTAGGGTTTAGGGTTTAGGGTTTAGGCTGCTTAACAACTCAGCTTCTTAAGGCTTCGGCTCCGGGAGCTTGAAACTGCGGCGGCAGCTCAACCCTAAACCCTAAACCCTGAAACCTAAACCCCCCAAACCCTAAACCCCAAACCCTAAACCTCAAACCCTGGAACCCAGGACCCTCGACTATACATCTCCACTGGTCAACACACTGCACCCGCACTCAGTGAAAGCAAAGATTCCGATTCCTTCGGTTTACGGTTTAGGGTTTAGGGTCTAGGGTTCAGGGTTCAGGGTATAGGGTTTAGGGTATAGGGTTTTGGGTTTTTGGGTTTAGGGTTTCGGGTTTCGGGTTTTGGGTTTAGGGTTTTGGGTTTTGCTTGCTTCGAAGGTTGCTTGGTACTGGCTCCAGGCTGGTGCAGGTGTGGGAGGCAGCAGCTCGTGGTCATGTTTTGGGATTTTGAGTGCGGGCTTTGTGCCGGAACCCTAAAACCCAAACCCTGAAGCCTATAAACCTTACTTACACCCTGCCGAAACCCGAAAACCCAAACCCTAAAGCCTATAAACCCCTACACCCTGAACCCTTAGATAAAAGTTAAGCCAGGCTTCGCGGTCAGGCGGCTACCCAGACCACCGGAAGGATCCAAAGATAGATCCCCTAATTTGGGACCCTGTACTACTAAGGGGTACTTTAAAGGAACCCCCTTAAAGGATCTATTTGTTGGATCCTTCCGGTGGTCTGGGTAGAAACTCCAGCTGAGAGGGGGTTTGAGTCCGGGAAGCCTAGGTTAGTTCGTCAGAGCTCTACCAAGAACCCTAAACCCCCAAACCTTAAACCCTGAACCCTAGACCTTAAATCCTAAACCTTAAACCCTAAACCCTATCTTAAACCTTGAACCCGAAACCTTAAATCCTAAACCCTATAAGCCTTAAACCCTAAACCTTAAACCCTTTTTGCCCTACACCCTAAACCCTCTCAGCCCTACAAACCCTAAACCCTAAACTCCATACGCCCTATAAGCCCTAAGCCCTAAACCCTATCCGCCCTATAAGCGCTAAACCCTAAACTCTATAGGCCCTATAAGCCCTAAGCCCTGAACCCTATGCGCCCTACAAGCCCTTAACTCAAACCCTCAAAAGCAACGGGGCCTGGAGGCCAAACCTCTGAGCGAAGACGAATGCCAGGCAGGCACCCGGCCTCCGAAACTCCGTTTTCAGTCTGCGTAGGGTTTGCGGTTTAGGGTTTAGGGTTTAGGGTTTAGGGTTTAGGGTTTAGTGTCTACTTGGAGGTTCATGGGTAGTAATAAGTAGGGCTATAAGTAGGGGTAACTATAAATTAAAATCCATATCAGGGGAATTCTAACCACATGTAACTACCCATGAACCTCCAAGTATGCGGATCCTTTAAGGGTTTAGGGTTTGAGGAATAGGTTTAGGGCTCTCGGCAGGTCCCTTAAAGGGCGGTTGCTTTGAAGGGGTCTATAAGGGGGTTGCCTCCGAAAACTCTCCCTTTGCTGTTGGGCTGAAGGGCTCTTGAGGCCCAGAGGGCCCTTGGGTTTAGGGCTTGGGGCTTAGGGGATTCGGCCTGACGTGTGCCCATAATGGACTACAGACCTTTGAATTGAGGTTCCACGAAGTGTAGGGCTGCCTGAGATTCTGGGAGCTAGGCCCTGCTGGTTGGGGACTAGGGTTTCGGGATGTAGAGCTTTAAAGGCTTTGGAGACTGCAAAGTTATCATAGTTTATACCCTCGTTTATACCCTAAACCCTAAACCCTAAATCCTTAACCCTAAAAGCTTAAACCCTAAACTCTAAATCCTAAACCCTAAATCCTAAACTCTAAACCCTAAACCCTAAACCCTAAACCCTGATCCCTAGACCTGGACTACATGTACCCAGAAGTCCCGGACTCAAAGGCCTGGTACTCACCCACGGGTAGCTGCCCATAGCGAGAGCATAGGCGCAGACCTTAGCGCAAAGGAGGCAGGCTCTATTAGGGTTTAGGGTTTAGGGTTTATGGTTTAGCTTTAGGCTTCAGGGTTTCAGGCTTTGGGGCTTTGGGGATTTGTTAGGGTAGGCTCAGGGATTTGAGGGTTCAATGTCTGTGGCTTTAGGGTTTAGGGACCCTGCCCCGTAAACCCAAACCCCTAAACCCTAAACTCTAAACCCTCAACCCTAAACCCTAAACCCTAAATAGGGTTCAGGCTGAAGGGTGTCAGGGTGTCGAGTTTGGGGCCGGGCCTCTGCAGTCGCGTGAGGTATCGGGATGAAAGCTTTGGGGTATAAAAACAGGGGGGGATTTGGCTTCGTGATCTGCAGGATTAAGGTTTCGGGTTCAGGGCTCAGGGTTGAGTTAAAGGAAACTGCACGGGGGGGGAGTTTAGGATAGATAGGGCTTCCAGAAGGCTTCTATAAGGTATATAGACCTTCTATAAGGCTCCTATAACGGTAACTACCCACCTGAAAAATGTCCTGGATTGAGGGTTCAGGGTTACTTATTCGGCTTAAGATTCTGAGAGTTGGCCTGGCTTCGCATGCCGCTGAAGGTTGTATATGTGGTGGGGGATGAAAGCTTCAAGCTTGCTGAAGGACCCACCCCTTGTAGAACGCTCTTCGAAGCCCTTATAGTAAACCTCAAGTCTAAAGTAACAAGTAACCCTTGTAGTAATCCTTATCGAAACCTTGTAGAACCGCGTAGTCGCGGAACGACGGCCCAGTATCGAGGGCCTTTACTGTGGCGAACAATCGGAAGGACATAGAAGGACCTTCCAAATCTCACATTAATTATGACATGTGGGATCAACCAGTGAAGCCCATAAAGACAACCAGCCCCTAATTAACACTCCACATTCCGCACCAATGAATCCAAAAACGCAAGACATAGTTAAACACCCTTGAGTCTGCATCCATCCAAAAACGCTGCAACGCCCAAAGGCTTGAAATAATCTGCCTGCAAGCCCTGACCGTACACCATAGGCGCAGCATCTGGGGCAGGCACTCCGCAAGCGAAAACGTCGGCTGCCCGAGCGTCGTAGGTTCGTTGCTGCGCAGGGAGCAAGTGAAGGGAAGATTTAGTTATTGGTTGACCTTAGTCGCTAACCACTGAACCCAAAAAAAGCAAGCCCTAAGCTGGGTGCAGGGTTTGCCTTCTTATCTATCGGGTCATTCGACACCAGATCTACCTGGTTTGCTATTTCAAGGGCTAGACAGTACGGTCCGTGGCGTGCTCTTACAACAGGGGGCCTTGGGCTCGCAGCCAACGTGTATCAAAAGCACAGACCTTGATGACTGTCTTCCCCATCGGGTCATCCAGCTGCTCTCAACAGCGTTTTGAGGGATGTTGCAATGATTTATAGCGGGCTTCTTCAAAGTTTAAGGCTGCGAGGGCTTAGGGGCTCTATATCTAGGACTCAACCCTGTACTGCAAGCCCTAAATTCCAACAGCCCCCCCACGAAAACGAGAACGAACAAAAGACGCGAAGCTCGGCCTTCCCGCAAACCCTAAGTTCAAGGGTTTAGGGTTTCGGGTCTGCGGCTTCGCAGCGTCACCCTGTTTTGCAACTTCCAGGAAGGCGGGATCCGTCTGCAGAAAATCTCCCCCAAGACATGTCGGTGTTTTCCGGAACCCCGTCGGCCAAGCAGGTCGTGAAGGTGAAGGCGCAGTAGAAGGCAATTTCATAAGGCGCTGCTAGGCGCAACTTTGTCCCAGGCGCAGCCGGCACGGGAAAGATGGACATGACTCCCCTAAACCCTAAACCCCCAAACCCTACACCCCTAAACCCTTAAACCCTAAACCCCTAAACCCTAAACTCTCTGGTTCCGTGCTAGCAGGAAGGCCGAGCTCGACCGGCAGGCCTGCGTGCCCAGCATCTGCGTTGGGGTTTAGGGATTAGGGTT
>CAJNJA010000704.1:0-18405 GCA_905231915.1 Symbiodinium necroappetens | reverse complement strand
GGGGGGGTGGTGGCCCCGGACCCGAGAGCATATATACCTTGAATCTTAGGGTTCCTATTATAGTTTGAGGTATATTCCTTAATTAAGGGATATTGGAGTCAAGTAATATAGGGGCCTAAATAATTTCCTTACTATTTTGGGGGTTCCTCATTATACTACTATTTTGGGGGTTCCTTATTATAATACTATTTTGGGGGTTCCTTACTATACTACTGTTTTGGGGGTTCCTTGTTATATTTATACAATATTGGGGGTTCCTTATTATATTTATAGTAGAACTCACCCGCAACACCCTATTCTAATTATTAAGGCCCCTATATTATTGCCATCTCATGTTCGGCTCCTTGAGGCCTATGCGTTCTTGGGCCTCCTGATAACTTGGCTTGCAAGGCAGGGTTTAGGGTTTAGGGTTGAGGGTTTAGGGTTTAGGGCCTATGATTTTAGGGTCTTGGGTTTAGGGCGTTTAGAGATTAGGGCTTTTGGGGTTTAGGGGTTTTGGGTCTAGACTTTAGGAGAGGGTTTTTGGGGTTTAGGCTTTACGGTTGCGTGTTCAGGGACCCACGTACTTACGTCGTGTGAACCGAGGCTGGTGAATGTCAGCTTGTACAACTTGTGTTGTGGGGCTTGGGGTTCATGAGTTTGGAATTACAGGGGCTAAGGATTCGTCGGGTTACCAGGCGTTTTGTGGTTTTAGGGGGCCGGAGTTTTGGGGTCAGCTCCGTGTGCAGGTGTCGCTGTTTTAAAGGTGTTGGTTGGTAAATGTGGGGTTGAGGGTTTTTGGGGTTTAGGGGCGAGTGCACAAAGGGTGAAGGTATGATAAACCGCACGGCCATGCTTGCTTCTACACCCCAGGCCTTAAATCCTTAAGTCCTAAATCCCGGGTCTAAATTCCGAACCCCAACTCTTGCCCAATATCCACAGGCCATCAAGAATGGTCTTGAGCCCGAACTCCCAAACCCTAAAATTTTAAAAGAAGTAAAGTTATACAGGGGCCTGAATCATTGCCTATACTATTTCGGTGGTTCCTCATTATCATTCTATACTTATAGTCTAATCTGCCCCGAAAACCTATTCTTCAGGGAACCCCCAAACCCTATTCAACCCCTATATCGAACCGTTTAAGGAGCCCTTTAAGGGAATCCCCAAAGCCTATTCTAATTATTAAAGGCCCTCATAGTAAGCCCCCAATAAAACCCTTGATGCTAGCCCTATATAGAACCTGTTAAAGAAACCTTCTAGAGGAACCCTATTCTAATTACTAAGGCCCCTCTAACCACCACTAAACCCCTAAACCCTAAACCCTTGTCCCTGAACCCTAAGCCCTAAACCACTAACCCCTAAACCCTTGTCCCTGAACCCCGAGCCTTCCCAACCCCCCCCCCCCCCAAAACCCTAAACTCAAGACCCCCAAAGCAAACCCTAAACCCTAAACCCTAAACCCTAAACCCCTAAACCCTAAACTCAAGACCCCCAAGCAAACATGAGGCCCGAAGAAACCCCAAGGAAGCCTCCAGAAACCCATAGAAACACACCAGAAGCTCGGGACCCCAAGCCCTAAAGGGAGACGGCGCCAGAGCCAAAACATGCCGGAGAAGTTGAATGGCTACAACCAGGCCGTAGATAGGGTTGGGTTTAGGGAGTTTAGGGTTGAGGGCTAAACCCTAAGCCTTAGATCCTAAACCCTAAACCTTATAGATCCCTGAAAGGTTCCCCAACAAGGGAAACCTCGAAGTTCGGGGTTTGTGAGGTGCTTTTCAGGGGGCCGTTTTGAGTTCCAGGTTTTGCGGCATAAGGGTTCCTTTCAGGGGTCCTTTTTTGAGGGTTCCTTTTGAGGTCCTTTAAGGCGGGGTCCTTCACAAGGAGTCCTTTCAGGGTTCCTGTGTAAGGTGGTTTAAGGGTCCCTTCTGAGTCCGGTCCTTTCAGGGGTCTTTCATAAGGAGCCCTTTAAGGCTTCCTTTCAGGGGACCAGTTGCGTGTCTAGTTTCAGGTTCGGGGTCTGTAGTCTAGGGTTCAGGGTTCAGGGGTTATGGTTTAGGGCTTACGTTTCGGATGTAGGGTTTAGGGTTTAGGGTTCAGGTTCAGGCGTTATGGTTCAGGGATTAACTTAAGGGTTTAGGGTTTAGGGCTTAGGAATATCGACCCCCAAATAACAGCAGGTTACAAAATGGGGTTTAGGGTTTAGGCTGAAAGACAAAAAACCACCCGGTAGGGTCGTTACTGTAAGGACGCGTAGATAATGGATCCCTAATGCTAAGGGTTTAGGGTTTAGGGATTTAGGGTTTAGGGATTTAGGGATTTATTGTTTAAGGCTTGGGTTTAGGGTTTAGGGTTTCGAGAGCCCCGAAGTTTACACACCAGACACGAAGCCGTTTAATCCTGCACAGGGAATTGACCTCGCAGGCTACCATCCCCTTGTAGCCCCTCCTCCACCAAAACCCCCTACATTCTTGTCAAGCCCTTTCAAGCCCCCTGTAGGCGCCTATACAACCTTCTAAATCCCTGCCAAAAACTTGCCTGGTCTACTTCTTAAGGCCTAAAAGCCTAAACCCCCAAACCTTAAACCGCTAAACTGCTAAATCCTAAACCCTGAACCACACACCCTGAACTCTAAACCCCTGAACCTGGGTCCTTGTTGGATACAATTTTGCATTTTGGTTATACTTAAAACCCTAGTAAGGATAAAAAAATGATCTCTTTTAATATGGCCCCACCCTAAACCCTAAACCCTAAACCCTAAACCCTAAAGCCAGGAACCGTACCGTACCTCTGTGGTCTCAGGTCTTCTGCAAGGGGCGCTTCATCGCCGGACCCGATGCTCGCTCCAGCGCGCTCTCAGCCCCCCGGAAAGGCTTTCAAGCTTAGGGTTCGGGGTGTTTAAATTTAAAATTTTTGGGGTTTGGGGTGTTTAAAGTTCAAAAGCTTGGGTTTGGGGTGTTTAAATTGAAAAATGTTAGGGTTTGGGGTGTGTAAAGTTTAAAAGCTTGGGTTTGGGGTGTTTAAAGTTTGAAAGTTTAGGGTTTGGGGTGTTTGACATTGTATCATTTTCAGTAGAGTTCCTTCAAGGCCTACTTTGAGTGGCTTTACAAGGGGTTTCTGGGTTTTTCGGGGGGAAGGGGTCTTTAAGGTATCTATGGTATAGGTAGTAGTTAGAGTAGGGGTTGTTTAGGATTTAAGGGTCTAGGGTTGGGGGGGTCTGTCCCAAAGACTTCACAACTCCTTAGTAAAGGAATACGCCATGGATTCGACTTGAAGGGTATGTAGTCTCTCGGTACTTTAGGCTTTAGGGTTTAGGGCTTAGGGTTTGGGGTTTAGGGCTTAGGGTTCCGTCCAGGGTTGCTTCAAGGACGGGCTCTACAAGAGGCTTTCTTTCCACTGGAAAGGATTTGCTGACTTAGGGTTTTTTTCCCCACACATGGCTTTGGGGGCCTCTGGAAATGCAGCCCAGCCCTCATTGTAGATGGCATTGTAAGGGTTTTACAGGGAGCTGTGGGGTTCCCACGAGGGTTTCTAGCACCGGCTCGATTCATGGATACTATTACCCTACACCCCTAAACCCCAAGCCCTAAGCCCTAAATCCTATTAGTGGTGAACCGTAAGTAGTAGGATCCTTACTGCAAGGTCACTGCTCTTCTCAAAATCCATTCCCGGGCTGTGATGACCTAGAATCTAGAGCCTACACACTAAACCCTTAAACCCTAAACCGTAAAACCCTAAGGCCCTAAAACACTAAGCCCTAAACCCTAATACCCTAAAGCCCTAAACCCTAAAACCCTAAACCCTAAAACCCTAAACCCTAAACCCTAAACCCTAAAACGCTAAAACCCTAAAACCTTAAACCCTAAACCCCAAACCCTAAAACCCTAAACTGTAAACCCTAAACCCTAAGAAGAACCGGCCCCTGGTTCCCCTCCATGTCGTTTGCAGAGGTTCCCCGAAGCTCTAAACCCAGGTGCTGATGATCCTGGTTCCCTCGATTTTGTGGCAAATTTTTGTGGGAGCCTTCTTTGCGGATCAGTGTCTCGGCATCTTTGAGGCTGGCGGGGGAGTGTTGTTCCATGATTTCTGAAGCTCCCACCTCCTCACAACCTCTAGATCCCAGAGCAAGAGAAATCCTAAACCCTAACACCCTAGGCCCCAAACCCTGAACCCTAAGCCCGAAGCCCTAAACCCCAAGCCCTAAACCTGAAACCCCAAAGCCCTAAGCCCCAAACCCTAAACCTTAATCGGGTTTAGTTCAGGGGTGGTTCTTTCAATTAGGGCCCCTTTTAGGGTCCTTTTTGATAAGGGTGCCGTACTATTTTGGGGACTTAAAAAGGGAACCCTAATTTCGAGAACTCCCCGGCATGATTTGCTTACCAGCCGAAAGACCTTTTGTTTTGCAAACACCCAGCTACCCGTAGGCCCCTAAGTAGTTCCTCTTTGGGATTGCCTTATAGGATTTTTAAATATGAGCCACAAGAAGGAACTACTCAGCGGCCTATGGGTAAGCATGGACTGGAGTCTCTTCAGCCATCCCGAAGCCCATCAACCCTCAACCGCAACGCCAGTCTTGCCAAAGGGATCTACAAGGGTTCTCTGTGTGTGTAAAGGGGGGGGCTATTGGGCTTAGTATGGTTGTAAGTCTTTTACTTGGGGTTATATAAGTACCTATAAGACTTAGTAAGTATGGTTATTATAAGTGTTGTAATTGGGGGTGATAAGTATCTATAGGTATAGTTACCTTAATATAAAAGCTCAGTTACGAAGTCCCATGATCCTGGAGGTAAGCCCCAACCCCTCGGCCCCGAAGCCCCAACGCTTTAAACCGTAAGCCCTAACACCCCTAAAACCCCTAAACCCCTAAAACCCCTAAAACCCACCCTAAACCCAAAAACCCCAAAGCCCTAAACCCCCACTCCTTTTCTTGGACCCTGAACCCTAAAGCCTAAGCCTTCACTCCTGTAAACCTTAAGCCCTAAGCATACACACACCCAAACCCCAAACCTTACTGGGTTTTAAGTTACCATAACGGGGACATGCCCCAAACCTTACAGGATTGCTTGTAAGGAATTTTTTTTACGTTACCAGAATGGGGAGATAGAGAGAGAGATATAATACATATACATATATATATATATTTATGTATATATAGAGTACATAATATAGGGTTTCCTTGTTGTAGCAGCTTATTTTAAGTTCCTTAACAGCAACCCAGCTTCTAGGGCCTAGGGCCCCCGTGCCAGCTGAGGTAAACCCTAAACCCGACACCCTCCACCCTAAACCCTAAACCCCTAAGCCCCTAAACCCCTAAACCCCTGAACCCCAAAGCCCAGCTGAGGTATGGGGTTCTTCTGCCGCTCTTCGCCTTCCTCCTTCAGGCAGGGGCTCCATTTTGGGATCCCAAACGGCGGTAGGGTTTAGGGTTTTAGGGGTTTTAGGGTTTAGGTTAGAAGTTTAGGGTTTGGGGTTTAGGGTTGTAGGGTTTAGGGTTTTAGGGTTTAGGGTTTAGGTTTGGGATTAGGGTCCGGCGAGGAGTTAAAGGGGGCTTAAAGTCTTGGCTCTGGGTTTCTTGGTTTAGGGTTTAGGGTTGAGGGCTCAAGTGTATATATCCGAACCTTAGCATTTCTCTCCCTAAACCCTTGACCCTCAACCCCTAAACAATCATCACCAAAATCTTGAAGCTTACACCGTCACCTATAGGGGAACCCGAAGCCCCGAAAGCTGCAGCCCCTCATCCGGGAACAGAACAGGATCTAGCCTTCTCAAGAAAACCAACCCTAAACCCTAAACCCTAAACCCTGAAAACTCTACACCCTAATCCCTAAACCTTAAGCCCTAATCCCCAAACTCTAAACCCTAAACAGACGCTTTCCCAGGAATGTTGGGGTCTTCAAAGCCCAACAGAATCCGACAGCAGACTTATCAAGCCGTTTAAGGATCCGGTGGGAACCTCCTGAACCCTAAACCCTGCATCATCCAAAACCCCAGACCCCAGGCCCCACAACCCAAACCCTCACAGCCCCAAGCCACTGAACCCGAAACCCTAAACCCCAAACCCCGAAACCCCTAAACCCTAAACCCCTAAACCCCTAAACCCCTGAACCCCTAAACCCTAAACCCCCAAACCAAGCCCAAGACCCTAACGCTCAGCCTGACATCCTCAACCCTCTGAGGGTTCTTACAGGACCTCGTAAAGGAACCCTGAACGGGTTTAGTTAGGGTTTAGGGCTCTTTGGGTTTAGGGGTTTAGGGGTTTTTAGGGCTCTTTGGGGGTTTAGGGGCGTTTAGGGGCTTTAGGGGTTTAGGGGTTGTAGGGGTTCAGGGTTGTAGGGTTTAGGGTTTAGGGTTTAGGGGTTTAGGGATTAGGGTTTAGGATTTAGGGTTTAGGAGTTTTGGGGGTTTTAGGGGTTTAGGGTTTAGGGTTATCTCGATATGTATATATATATATACATATATATATGTACATATATATATATGTATATGTATGTGTATATATATATATAAAGTAATCCCTAGATGATCCCCCTGAGGAAGCCTACAAGAACCCCTTAAAGGAACCCTTCAAGGAACCCTAAAGGGAACCTTGTTCTAGACATCTATAGCCCGTCTCTGCAGGAACTCTGATTATAGAACGCTCTAGGTACCCTCTAAAAAGAGCTTTCCAAAAGGGCCCTAAACCTGAAACCCGAAGCCCAAAACCCTAAACCCCCAAACCGTAAACCCAAACCCTAAACTCGAAGCCCCAAAAACCCTAAACCCGACGCCCCAACACCCTCAGATTGAAGCCCCAACACCCTAAAATTGAAGTCTCCCCTTTAAGGAACCCTTTAAGGGAACCCACTAAAACCCTATTCTGAACGTACGTGCTGACCTTCAGGTCGGCTCTCTTGGCTTGCTGTTGGCAACCGCCTGGGACTCAGAGGACTTGTGATTAGGGTGTAGGGTTTAGGGGTTTAAGGTTTGGGGATTAGGGTTCAGGGTGTGGGGATTAGGGCTTAACGTTCAGGGTTTAGGGTTTAGGGCTTAAGGTTTAGGGATTAGGGTTTGGAGTTTAGGGATTAGGGTTTAGGGTTTAGGGTTGGGAAAGAGGTCTAAATTAAATACGCAGCAAGGGGTGAAGGGTTTAGGGTGTAGGGTTTAGGGCTTAGGGTTTAGGTCTTAGGGTTTAGGGTTGGAAAGAGGTCTACATACAGCAAGGGGTTCAGGGTTTGGAGTTTTGGGTTTATGGTTGAGGCTTTGGAGCTCAGGGTTTGGGGTTTAGGGCTTTTGTGTTGGGGTTTAGGGTTGGGGTTTGAGGTTTGGGCTTGAGGGTTCGGGCTTTAAAGAGGCTTAAATAGTTGGAATAGGGTTCTTCAAGGGGTCTTCAAACAGATATCTACGAAAGTACAAGGACTATTGTTTAGAGCAAGTTAGTAGCCATTTGCAGGGCCCATATCCCTGAACTTTAAACTCTAAACCGCAAACCCTAAATTGGCTTATCGGTTTAGGGTGTAGGCCCTGGGTAGTGCAACAAATTCTGCTTTCTGGTGTGTCTGGGGGTTTGAGGGTTTAAGGACTGTGAGCTGTGGAGTTTGGGTTTAGCGGTGAGGGTCCCAGATGTAGTTTTGCCATGTGGCAAGTGTTGGTTTCTGGGTTCAGACCCTGAACCCTAAACCCTAAACTTCCTTAAACTTCCCTAAACTCTAAACCCTAATCTTCCCCAAAGCCTAAACCCTAAGCCCTAAAACCTAAAGCCTAAGCCCAAAGCCCGAAACCCTATGGAAAGCCCAAAGCTTTAGAAGCCCTCAAAAGGTTTAGGGCTTGCCCCCCGGTACAACCCTGAAAGCCCCAAGCCCCTACATGCCAAGGCCCTAAACCCTCAACCCTCAACCCTAAACCCTAAACCCCAAACCCCAAACCCTAAACCCTAAACCCTAAACCCTCAACATGCCAAGGCCTTTTCCGATCCGGGGATCATGCCCCGGCAGAAGGATTTCACCGAGCACTACGACGAGCGCGCAAAGGCGACTCTCGCTCCGGCGCTTCTGCCTTGAGGGGTTGCAGCAAACCCTAAACCTAGCTTCCTGAGTAGTACCCTTTTGCCCTTTTTAGTTTGGGGTCTCTTTATTAAAACCGAATACTAGGAAAAAGGATACCCTTATTGTGTAGGGGTCACTCAGCAACCTAGAAACTCTAAACCCTAAACCGTGCTTGATGACCTGTCTTTAGCGGCTCCGGCGCTTCTGCTCTGGAGGGTTTTAAGCTTTAGGCTTTAGGCTTTAGGGTTCAGCGTTTAGGCTTTGGGGTTTAGGCTTTAGGGTTTTAGGTTTTAGGCTTTAGGGTTCAGCGTTTAGGCTTTAGGAGTTAGGGTTTAGGCTTTAGGGTGAAGGGTTAAGGCCTTAAGCTTTAGGCTTTAGGCTTTAGGGTTCAGCGTTTAGGCTTTGGGGTTTAGGGCTTAGGGTTCAGCGTTTAGGCTTTAGGCTTTAGGGTTAGGCTTTAAGCTTTAGGATTAGGCTTTAGGGTGCAGCGTTTAGGCTTTAGGCTTTAGGGTGAAGGGTTCAGGGTGGAAAGGGGGAGGAAACGGGTCAAGCCTGTTGCCCTGGTTGCCCCATCCATGAAGGCCCTCGATGTCATTGGGAGAACCCAGAGACTCCAATGTCCCTGAATTGGGGGTTTGGGGTTTAGGGTTCAGGGTTTAGGGTTTTGGGCTTAGGGTTCAGGGCTCAGAGGCTAGGGCTTAGGATTTAGGGTTTTGGGTTTATACCTTAATCTTATTTGGGTTCCACTATAATTTAAGGTATATTCCTTAATTGAGGGATATTGGCTATTGGAGTCTCTGGGTAGTAGGGAGAACCTCTGCAAACGGTAGACGGTGTCCAAGAACCCCTCAACCCTAAACCCTCAACCCTGCACCCCTAAACCCCAAAACCCGAAATCCTCAAGCCTGAAGCCCTAAACCCTACTATAGTAAACCCTAAACCCTAAACACTAAACCCCTAAACCCTAAAGCCCTAAAGCCCTAAATCCCCAAGCCCTATTAAACCCTAAACCCCAAACCCTAAAGCCCCAAACCCTACTAAACTGGCCCTAAAGCCCTAATGCCCTAAAGCCCTAAAGCCCCAAACCCTACTAAACCCCCGAACCCCAAACCCTAAAGCCCCAAACCCTACTGCAAACCCTGGGCCGAGAGGTTTTTCGAACACGGGAGCCGCAGCGCTTCTACGACGTCATCCTGCGTGGGCATCCGCGCCTTGGGCGCTTCAGGCTTTCGGTTCCTCAAGGGTCAATAGGGGGGGTTTTCATAGGTTCTTATGGTATAGGGTTTTATAGGGTCTTATAGGGTCTTATTAGGGTTATATAGGGTGTTTATAGGGTGTTGTTTATAGGGTTGTATAGGGTTTTATAGGGTTCTTTTAGGGTTTAGGGTTAGGGGTTTAGGGGTTTAGGGTTTGGGGGTTTAGGGGTTTGGGGGTTTGGGTTTAGGCGTTTAGGGTGAAAGGGTTTAGGGGTTTAGGTGTTTAGGGGTTTAGACTTTAGGGGTTAAAGTTCAAGGATTTCGGATTTTTGGGGGTTTTTGGGTTTCTAGAAGGATTCCGTCAAGGATGAGTAAAACGGTGCTTCAAGTGTTCATGAGCACTTGGGTTTTAGCATCGTAGCCACACGGTTGGGGTTCAGGCTGTCGCAAGCAAGGTTTTGTAAGGGATACTGTACGGGCTAAGCATTAGACGCATTCTAATTTCTGATGGATTACAGGGGTTGTTACAAGATTTTGGCGAAGGGATCCATAGGGCTGATCCACCATCACATAAGTTTCCCCGGGGCTCGAAGGCAAAACAGCGGATCCCTCCGAACCTTCCTGTGAAAACGCTCAGAAATGTTCAGGGTTTTGGGTTTAGGGGTTTAAAGGTTTAGGGTTTAGGGGTTTAGGGTTTTGGGTTTAGGGGGCTTAGGGGTTTATGAAGCCCTTACCAACCCCCCAAACCCAAACCCCCTAACCCGTGAGTTCCCCAAACCCTGAGCTGAACGCTAGGCCCCTGAACCCTGAACCTTGAACTGTCTGGTTCTTAGTAGGGAATGGAGGAATGGGTTTTTGGGACTACTATAGGCGACCTTAACAGGGATCCATTCCCCATTCCCTACCAAGAACCAGGGAGTGAATCCTCGACCCACGTTCGATGGACGAAAATCAGGTTCAAGCTGAAGTACTGCAAGACCTGCCCCTCGGCCGGAACAGCGCTACACGGTGGTTGAGGGTTGTGGTGTTTGGGGGTTTGTTGTAGGGTTTTGGGTTTTGGTTCTGTGTTCCATGGTGTCTTCGGTTTAGGGTTGAGGGCTCGAGGATTTGAGGGTGCTGGGTTCAGTTCAAGTCCCAAGGTTTCGGTCGGATTTCGGCGCTTCGGGTTCCGGATGTCTGGACATTCTTACGAGTTTTTAGGGTTTAGGGTTTAGGGCTTCGCTCCCTAAACCCTAAACCCCTAAACCCTAAACCCTCGTTACGAAATCGGATGTTTGTAAGCGTGAAGCGTCTTTAGCAGCTTGGGCTCTCAGTCGAAGATGGTCAGACCCGTGTTATTCCTTAGTACCTAGGTTTTCTTTAGGGTTTAGGGTTTATTCCTTAGGTTTTCTTACGACAGGCACGCTGAAGTATGCCCCAACATCTTCGTCTAGTCGTTCAGGTCATTATCTTAAAGCGTAGTAAGATCTCGTTCTAGCCCTTGTAGACCACCTTAAGGTACGGTTGGTGATATAAATCCTGAATGACCCATAATAAGGAACATACCATAATTCCCATAGTTTATGGGTCCTTAAGGTAGTGCAGGATTTGTATCATCAACAGTATCCTGAAAGGAGACCTTTTCTAATCATTCAGGCCCCTCCAAGTTCTCTCGAAACTTTGCCTCAGGTGTGCGGGTGGCGGTAGCACTTGGGTCGGGGCGGGGGAATAGGGTTTCAGGGTTTAGGAAAGTTTAGGGTTTAGGGCTCAGGGGGCGATTTATGATTCGGGTCTTGGATGGGTTTCACAACCCTAAACCCTAAACCCTTAAATCCTTAACTTACAAAGGGGCTTTTCAAGAGCTTCGGGGTTTCGGGGTTTTGGGGTTTTGGGTTTAGGGTTGAGGACTTTTGGGGTGTTTCGGCTTTGGGGTATTTGACGAGGGCTTTTTATGGTTGTTGTGAGGGTTTGTTTGAAGGGGGTTCTGTAAGGAATTTTCGGGTCAGCTGAATGGCTTCCTAGGGGGTTCTGCTCGCACAATCCCTAAACCCTAATCCCTGAGCCCTACACCCTAAACCCGAAAGCCTAAACCCTGAACCCTAAACCCTAAACCCTGAACCCTAAACCCGAAACCCGAAACCCTGAACCCTAAACAAATGGGAGATCAGGCAACATCTACCGACCGCCGCGCTGTACTCACTGCTCCGTTTGCGAGAACTGCGTGGAACGGTTCGACCATCACTGCCCCTGGCTGGGGACCGGCAGGGGGTATCGGGGCCTTTTGGGGTTCCTTTAAAGGGCCTTTTGGGGGTTCCTTTAAAGGCTTTTAGGGGTTCCTTTAAAGGGGTTTAGGGGTTCCTTTAAAGGGGTTTTAGGGGGTTTCTCGGGGTAGTACTTTCCAGGACTTGTGAAGGCGTGGGAGTGTCAGAAGACAGGATACCCAAATATAGACCCCAAGTATTAGGAGCTTGCTCATAAGAACCCCTTCAATACGGCAGCTCGTCCAACAGAAACCACTTAAAACTACAAGGCTGTATTGAGCATTCTTGGACTTCCAGGTGGAGTTGGTCCAGGAAGCGTAATCAGTCCTGACAGGGGTTAGGCCCGGTTAGGCAGCAGCCCAAAACCCTAAACCCCAAACCCTAAACCCTAAACCCCTAAACCCCATACTGGAAAACCTTACAGCCCTCAACCCCAAACCGAAACTGAAACTTAGCTCAAAAGGTGAGCTTTCTCAATCTAGGAACACCATACCCTAAACCCTAAGCGCCAGACCCTAAACCCTAAACTTTAAGCCCTAGACCCTAAACCCTAAACCTTAAACCCTAAACCCCAAGCCCCAGACCCTAAGCCCTAGACCCTGAACCCTAAACCCTAAACCTTAAACCCTAAACCCCTAGCCCCAGACCCTAAACCCTAAACCCTAAGCCCTAGACCCTGTTAAACCCTAAACCTTAAACCCTAAACCCTAAACCCTAAGCCCCAGACCCCAAACCCTAAAGAGTAGGTGGAGGGGGGTTGGGGTTGAGAGTTTCGGGTTTCGTCTTCAGGATGTAGGGGGGTTCCTTGCGTCGGGCTTAGGGTGGATTCAGGGTTCAGGGTTTAGGGTTTAGAGAAGGTCTAGGATTATGGGTTTAGGGTGTAGGGTCTAGGGTTTTAGGGTTTAGGGTTTAGGGTCTAGGGTCTAGGATTATGGGTTATGGGTTTAGGGTGTCGGGTCTAGGGTTTGGCGTTTAGGGTTTAGGGTGTAGGATATTCAGGAATTTAGGGTCTAGGGTTTAGGGTCTAGGGTTTAGGGTTTGGTTTCGGGCTTATGACAGCAGGGCTTGGGTCAGCCAGAAGAAGCAGCTCTGGGGCGCAGGGAACTAGTCGTGTCAGGATTTCAGGGCTTAGGGTTTAGGGTTTCGGGTGTGGGGTTTAGGGCTTAGGGTTATGTTCAATGGCTTCAGGGCTGGTTTCTTTTTTTGCTGCAGCGGTAGCCTTGTAACTTCTCAGAAGTTGGGGTTTGCGTATGAAAACGGACTAGCAACGAAAGAGATTACCCTCATTTTGGGAATATCCCCTCCACCCCTACATGGGGTTTCTCCCGTAGTGGTCCTGTTTTGGGGTCGTGATATCAGCGATCTTGCTGTTTCTTGATGCCTTTAGGCCCTTAAACCCTACCCTAAACCCTAAACCCTAACCTAAAACCCCTAAACCCTAAACCCTAAACCCCCTGAACCTGGAGCTTTGCTGAAGACGGCCAGGAACTGCATCGGCAAGCGCCGCAAAGCTGCAGTAGACGGGTTTAGGGTTTAGGGTTTCGGGCAGTTTGGGGTTTAGGGCAGTTTAGGGGTCAGGGTGTTAGGATTTGCATGCCAATATACCCCCAACCCTTAAACCCTAAACCCTAAAGCCTAAACCCTCAAACCCTAAACCCTCGGGGTTTCTTGCTTAGGACTTGCCGTAGGGTTTAGGGTTTGGGGCTTCGGTTTCGAACCCGAGATCCGAAGCTGTGTCCTGCAACTGTCTATCTACACACAGCATCGGGTTTGGGGTTTTAGGGTTTAGGGTTTAGGGTTTGGGGTTTTAGGGTTTTGGGTTTAGGGTTTGGGGTTTTAGGGTTTTGGGTTTAAGGTTTGGGGTGTAGGGTTGTAGGGCTGAAGGTATATGGGTTCTATGCTATAAGAGTCTTAGAATGTATCTGTATAAGGGGTTCCTGGAAGGGGTCTAAAACTACGGGTTACCATGTGGGGTCTGTGCTAAAGAAGCCTGAGCAACCACTTCTGTTGTGCTTTGGGCTCCGTATCACAATTATGATATAGGAGGCACCAAAGACGCTACTCTCTTTCTGAAGACCCCTATAGTATCGGAATCATCATTGATGCCCAACGCCCCGAAATGCATAAGACACTGCCCGACGCTTCCCTGCAAAGCCTACACGGCCTACACGAAGGATCGAGAGGCTTCGTATCGAGATGAATGCATTAGAACATACCCCAAACCCCCCTAAACCCTAAACCCTAAGCCCAACACCCTAAACCCCGCTCTAAGTAGTAAGCCTCCTGCATTGCGGCTCGGGGTGGAAGAAGCCGCAAGTAGGACCCAAATGCTACGGTTGATGATATAAGTCCTATTACCGGATTACCGCTAATGAGGAATATACCATAATTTCCATCGTTTAGGGTCCTTAAGGTAATGCAGGATTTATATCATCAACCGTACTGCAGATCCCGCCCCTGTTGTAGCAGCTAGGAGGACAACTTCTTGTCCGTTGCGGTGTTATTGCCAACGATAGCGAATGGACAAGGACCGAGATCAATATAGGTAGTGCATATTCTTAATGGCGGCACCCGGGGAGGCAGTACTGGAGGCTATCATGATGGCCGATGGGCCTGTACATTCCAGTCACACTGGGGTCTGCATGTGTTGCATTTGTCACCAGGCTTCCTCAGATAAGTAGAGTCAACAGTACACCAAAGCCTGCTGTACCGAGACTGTTGAGGCACCCTAAACCCTAAACCCTGTTTTCGCTGCCCAGGCAACTACAGGTTGTTCTTCGGCTTCGTGTCCGTCACTGGAGCTTTGAACATCCTGGTCCTCGTGACCGCTGCAGCCCAGCTGGGCGTTCGTGACTTGATCGAAAGCGCAATTCGAGTGGGGTTGTGGGGGTATACACCAAAGTGCCATAGTGTGGCTTTGCATTGACTCTGAGGGGATACGGTTGCCATACCCTAAACCGTAAACCTTAGACCCTACACGCTGAACCCTAAACCCTAAACCCCTAAGCCCTAAACCCGCCGTTGTCGTTTCTTGCTGGCATCCTGCAACGGGGCCTATGCAGAGTAGTTCCGGGCTTGTTAGACACAGTTCGGGTTGCATGTGGTGTAGAGGGTCGATCAGGGTTTAGTTTTTTTTAGGGTTTAGGGGTTTGGGTTTTAGGGTTTAGGGTTTAGGGTTTAGGATTTAGGGTTTAGGGTTTAGGATTTAGGGTTTAGGGTTTAGGATTTAGGGTTCCTCAGTACAGAAAAAACAACCCAAAAAGTCCGAGGACTACTATCAGCACCACCAGGAAGCCCCTGAATATGTATCCGAAAGCATGATGACATTGCTAACCCTAGGCAGGGGCAGAGTGTCTAGCCGAAGGATCTAGGGCTGAGATTTTAGGGTTTAGGATTTTAGGGTTTTAGGTTTTAGGGCTTTAGGGTTTTAGGTTTTAGGGTTTAGGGTTTAGGGTTTAGGTTTTGTACTTATCCTCCTATTTACAAGCCATACTTTTTTCCATTAGTATTATCATTGTTATGACCACTAAACCCTGAACACTCAACCCTACACCCTTACACCCTGAACTCTTTGAGGAGCCCTTAAAGGAGCCGCCTCGTCCTTCATAACTTTAATACTATGGTTCTGGTTTAGGGTTTGGGGTTTTAGGGTTTAGGGTTGCAATACTATGGTTCTAGTCTATATTATGCCCCAGAACCTTATTTCTCATTATGCAAGCATACTATGGAGAGTCCATACTACGCCTATAAAACCCTTTACAAGAAAACCTCAAAGGAACCCTGTTTCAGTAATCAAGGCCTCTCCCCCCTCCCGCTGCTGCTCCAAGGTGCGACGCAGATCGCGCAGGAGAGAGCGCAATACCCTTAAATTAAGGAATCGGCCTGAGGGGAAAGAAGGATCTAAATCCGAATTAGGCTTTTAGGTTGGTTTAAGTTTTAAGTCGCTTGAGCCTTTAGCTTTTAGGGCTTAGGGTTTTAGTTTTTTGTTTTTATATTTTCCTCCTATTAATACGCTCCCCTACTTGTAACAGGGATTATATTGGGGATCCCAATCTTACGACCGTTGCAGGAAGGGAGTTTATTCATGAGGGGTCTACATTCATCCTAAAAACCTATATAATGGTTCCCTGAAGCCTCCACTCTAAACCCTGGATACTGCCCCCACGCAGTACCAGTTGGGTAATATTCATACTATGGATATATAAGGCCCTGAATAGTAGCCCTATTATAGACTGCTACTGTATTGGGGCAGCACCCAATCTAAAGCCCTCGACCCTCCACCCTGAACTCTTACATGCTTCCCAAACCTTAAACCCTCATCTCCTTAAACCCTTAACTCTCAACCCCCCCAAGCCCGAAAGACATCAACAACCCTAACTAAAACACCCGTAAACCCTAAACCCTTAAACCCTAAAGCCTAAACCCTAAACCCTAAAGCCTAAACCCTCCCCCTTCCCTTGGGGGACGAGGCTTCGGGCCTCGGTGCTTTCCCGGAGTAGGGTTTAGGGTTTGGGGCTTCGGGTTTTAGGCTTTAGGTCTTAGGGTTTAGGGTTTAGGGCTTTGGGTTTAGGGCTGAGGGTTTGGGGTTCTAGGGTTTAGGGCTTAGGGTTTAGGGTTTGGGGCTTCAGGTTTTAGGCTTTACGGCTTAGGGTTTAGGGTTGAGGGCTTTGGGCTTAGGGTTTAGGGCTGAGGGTTTTAGGCTTTGGGTTTGAGGGTTTAGGGCTTAGGGTTTGGGGTTTAGGTCTCGGGGTTTTAGGGTTTAGGGCTGAGGGTTTAGGGCTTAGGGGTTAGAGACCTATCTCCTTAACACACGTCCTTTGGCGAGACTACTGCCGAACAAGGTGGGCCCTTCTCAATGAATGGAACCACCATTACCAAAGCCTCGCGCCGTGGGACAGTGCAGTCCCCGGTTGCACTTCCCTAGATGTGGGCATCCGCCGATTACTGTGGTCCGAAGCCTCAAGGACACAGTCAAAGCACTTTGTAGGATTGTTCCTTGACATCAGTGGTTTTTACGACTCGGTGCTCTGGCAATCCGCTGTTGAAGGAGGCCTCCTTCTCCAGTTCCCTCCACTCTTGTTAGAGCTCGCACTTCAAATTTATGGAGGCCCTCGGTATGTTTCTGCTGAGAACTCGGTGTCGCCTGGGATTTATCCCACTGTCGGCCTTCTTCAGGGGTGCCCCTTGGCACCGTCCATCAGCAAACTCGCCCTCTATACGCCAATCCGGCAGCTTCAAGACAGCCGGTTGCCGCATCACATAGACCAGTGGCTAGACGACATCTCGATCGACGTGATCGCCCTCACTCCTTCCAACGCAGCTCAGAAAGCTCTGAAGTGCTTTCGCCTCCTGAGAGATTCGCTTGCTCAGCGGAATCTGCCGGTTTCTCTTGAGAAAACAAAGTTTTCATGTTCGCACGCCACATCGAAAGCACTGGCGCGCTTTAGAACCGATGGTGATCCGGGCATTTAGGGTTTTGGGGGTTTAGGGTTTAGGGCTTAGGGTTTGGGGTAGGGCTTAGGGTTTAGGGTTTAGGGCCCTAAACCCAAAACCCTTGTGTTTAGACGTAGTTGTCTTAGGGTTTGTTTCGGGGCTCTTCCCTGATTCCTTTTCGGGTTTGGCCCTGATCCCTGTGTTGTTTCAGGCCCCGATTCTTTGAGGCTATTTATTTAGGACATTTTCAGGTCTATATACCTTATAGAAGCCTTTTTGAAGCCCTCCAAAACCCTAAACCCTAAACCCTAAACTCAAAACTCTAAGACCTTAAATTAAAGCTGAACTTTAGGGTCAAACACCATGGGAATTGAAGTTCCGTAAGAATAGTATCTCCCCATAGTCCCCGAATACGGTTAGACCATGAAAAACCGAAAGCCTTGTTGTACTTATTGTACTTATCAAGGTCTCTTGGGTTGATGATCTAAATCTTGCATTGTCCATAATAGCGAATATGGCATAGTTCCCCAAAGTTTAGGGTCCTTACGGTAATGCAGGTTTTAGATCATCAGCAGTATAAACACTTGGTCAAACCTTTCTTTTCAAACACCTGTTAGGCTTCGTCTTGCCGCGAGGAGCAGCAGATAGGCGGTGGTGACGCCTTTGGCCAGGCCGGAACAGAGAATTAGCTTTCGCTACTCTTCTAACAGGGTTTAGGGTTTAGGGTTTCTACTCTTCTAACAGGGTTTGGGGTTCATCAGGGTTTCGCAACTCTCTTTTAACGGGGTGTAGGGTTGAGATTTCTTTCGCAACTCTTCAAACAGGGTTCCTTTCAGGGTTCCTCAAAGCGGGTTGCTTAGGGTAGCTATACGGGCTTTGCAACTTAAGACCCTACTTTTGAGCTAGTTACTTACTAAGTCACCTGTTATGTCCCGAACCCCAAAGCATAAGTCCTAAACCCCACAACCTTCCACCCCACAGCCGCTCTTGCATACATATATATATATGTATATATATATATGTATATATATATGTATATATATTTCTTTTTTTCCACCTACATTTATGCATACGTACGTATATACCTACATACATAGTTCAACTTTTTTGGCGATTCCGGTCAATCTGGCACCGATGTTATCAGGATTTGGGTCAATCCGCCAATGCTACCACGATTTCTGTCAATCGGGATTTCGGTCCACTTGGCGCCAATGTTATCAGGATTTTTGTCAATCGGCGCCAATGTTATCAGGGCTTGGGCACCGATGGTACTGTTGATGATATAAATCCTGCATTACCTAAACTAATTATGGGAGCTATGGTGTGTTCCTTACTTTGACCCTAAAACCCTAAACCCTAAAACCCTAAACCCTAAACCCTAAACCCTGGAGGGTCGACACTGCGAGCTCGGATGGAGACTGGTCGACCTCGAGCTGTTGAGCCTTAAACCCTCCCAGGCCCTCAACCAAAAGCCGGACCCTAAACCCCAAAACCCGAAACCCTAAACAGCCCTAAAAGGCATCTCGGTTGCCAGCTTGC
>CAJNJA010000693.1:0-18406 GCA_905231915.1 Symbiodinium necroappetens | reverse complement strand
CCCTAACCCCTAACCCCTAAACCGTATCGACAGCGATTGATGTGGATGCGGATCCCGCGAGCTTGAAGTCGCTCGCTTCGTGCGGCAGGTAGAATTCTAAGCAGGAGGGTTTAGGGTTTAGGGTTTAAGGGGGTTTAGGGGTTGCTTAAGGGTTTAGGGTTTAAGTGGGTTTAGGGTTTAGGGTTTGGATTTTAGGGGGGGTTTAGGGCTGAGGGCAGGATCAAGAGGCCTTAAACTTTGCAAAACGCCCTGCAGTAAGTAGTAAGCCCTAGACCGCCCTACGGCAGTAGGATCCTGCTTACAAGGGATCCCCGAACAAGGCACCTGGAGATTACAGAAATCCTGAACTGCAGTCGCTCTTTGTGGTCTCATGAGTGCTGTTTTGGGCGGAGGTTCGGGTTCAGGGTTTAGGGCTCAGGGCTATAAGTGGGGTCAGAAGTACACTGATCGACAGTTGAGCTGCCTTTGTGGTTTTAGTAGGGTGCGATGAGAACCTCTGAGCCGAAACTACTGCTCATGGGCACAATCCTTCACCACCTGGGGACTCCAGTATAACGGCGTAGGGTTTAGGGGTAATGGGACTAGGATTTAGGGTCTAGGGTTACAGGGTTTAGGGTTTAGGGTTCACTCTTCTTCATCTTCAGGTTTATGATTACCATCTTGCTGTTAAGAAGTTTTGAAGCCCCCTACAGTACCCCTGGTTCATGGGAATTTTATGTTGTGTTCCTGTCCATTCCGCACTCGGCACTTGCACTCGGCACTTCAGAAGACCAGAAAAACAACCTCGAATACAAGACCCTACTAAATGCGAAACACTAGACCCCTAAACCCTAAACCCTAAACCCCTAAACCCCTAAATCCTAAACCCTAAAACCGCCTAAATCCTGAGCGGCCCTTGGCCCTGGGAAGCAGCAGATGCCTGGAGGTTGAAGCTCGGAAGCCTCTCCCAAGGCTCTCGACGCTGGACTCCGCAATCCGAACTTATTGCGTCGATCCCCCCAAACCCTAAACTCTAAACTAAACCGAACCCTAATTAAACCCTATAAACCCTAACCTAAACACTAAACCCCCCAAAAAACCGTTCCTGTGAGGCATTTCGATTCCTGTGGTGGCGCCCCTAGCCTTCTGGAATGTGCATGTCCGGCGATGGTTTCGGGCTCCAGGACCACCGGGTTGGAGCCTAAGCCCTGAACCGCTAAGGATGATGTTGCTTGTTTGGCTGCAAGGATCCATCCCTTCAGGGTCTTAAGACCCGAAACCCGAAATCCTGGTGAAAAACAGGGGCCCTAAACCCTGAACCCTGTTTTTTTGGGAGAGAAAGCCCAATGCACCCTAAAACGAAACTGTTTAGGGTTTAGGCTTCTGTGGAGGGGTTTAACGGCTTCGTGAACCAAGTGTTTGTGGCTTTGGTCGGGCCAGAACTTCGGCCACAGCTTCACGAGCCGCGAGTGCCTACCAGGGATTTAGGGATTACCTGAGGCCGAAAGGCCTACCTTTTTAGGGTTCCTCATTATGGTTTCAAAAATATTTATTTCTTTAAAAAGGTAGATCTTTTGGGTCACCTTTAGGGCTTGGGGTTTAAGGTTTAAGGCCGTTTGGGGTTTGGGCGTAAGGGCTACCCGGGTCTTTTATGTGGACTTGTGAGGGTCTCGCAAGGGTTCCAAAGGGTTCGGTGAGAGTCCGTTGAGGGTTGTAGCTAACGCATCATCGGTGGATGCAGGATTAGTGATTTGGCGAGTTGGAGTTCAGGTTTCCGGATTCGGGGCTTCAGTGGATCCAGGTAATTAACGGGTTTCTCGGGTTCAAGGTTCGTTCGAGCGTCTACTGTGCATTCAGACCTATGACGGACTGTCTCACGAAATTACTACAGCAACCCACGACCATCCTTTTCGATACCGTCGGACTCACTCTTTTTTTTGCAGGGCCCTAAAACGACAAAGCCAAAGCCCTCCATACTCCCAGAGCACACCTACGGTTGATGGTATAAATCCTGCATTACCCATAATGAGGAATTTATACCATACTTCCCATAGTTTAGGACCCTTCAGGTAATGCAGGATTTATATCATCAACAGTATTTTATGATCTGGCCCGATGCCATAGCTGTTCTTTTCCCGCGGTGCTCAGGCACGATTGAGGAGGCCGAGATCTACTTTCTCGATCTCCCCCCGGAGTTCAGGGAATCGCAGCAGCTCAGAGTACAGGGCTAGGGCCTCTGGTTCTACTGATTTGGGCTTTACCTTCATCCCAAGTAGCTTACCTGCTTAGGGATTCATACAAGCGAATCAGATAAATATTAAGGAGCCCTAAAAAACAGGCAGGTTTCTTAAAGTGCAGGTAGGGTTTAAAGCTGTATCAAGCCCTGCAGATTATGACAATCGTGGTGCCGTCAGAGGCGCATCCAAGGAGAAATGAGACGGTGATTGCGATTTGCTGCGAATATTCAGAGATTCTGTCCCTAAACCCTAAACTCAAAAACCCTAAACCCAGGTTGCGGCACTATCTTTGCTGTTGGGTTTAGGGCGCTTTGGAGACGTAGCTATAGAACGCCTAAACACTTATATTTGCCAGTAGTATTCCTCAGACCTCCTTATTACAAGTATACTAGATGGTGCCCTTAATAATTACTATAAGGTATCCCAAAATCCTATTCTAATTAATACTACAAGGTACCCCCAAGATCCTATTCGACTTATTAAGTCCCCTAAAGTAGTGACATCACGCATGTTAAACTCCGTAGCTCCAGCAGGGCGCGCAGAATGAAATCCCTAAGAATTGTAGTTATATCCCTAAACCCATAAACCCTAAACCCTAAACCCTAAGCCCTAAACCCTAAACCCTAAGCCCTAAACCCTAAACCCTACTTAAAGCCCTTAACTTTGGAATCCTGGCACCTGAACTAAAGACGGGGTTCAGGGTTGTAGAGTCTTTGTTGGCTCAGGGTTTTAATGCACACCAGGACCCCAAACGTATGTAGAATACTAGCCCTTTGCAGGTTTTGGGCCATTCTCCTACCTACTTTTTATCCTTAAACCTTAATCCGTTAAGGCAGAGCTTACAGAGCTTCGAGAAGGGCTTTCTGGTAGGAGGGTTTAGGGTTTCGTTTCGGCCAGGCCGCCATGCTGAACCCTTTATGAAACTACAGGCTTGTAGGTTTCTGGTCCATCATGAGCCCTCGACGTATGCATGCCGCAGACCTGTGGAAAACCCAAGGCGTTTGTGGACTTGGGAGATGCGATTTCCACTCTAAACCCCTAAACCCCGAAACCCCTAAACCCCTAAAGCCCGAAACCCCTAAGCCCTAAACCCCGAAACCCCTAAAGCTCGAAACCCCTAAACCCCATATAACCCCTAAACCCCTATAACCCCGAAACCTATAACCCCTATAACCCCTATAACCCCCTATAACCCCTATAACCCCTAACTCTCTTCCTTTGCCGCCGTCTGGGCTCAGAGACCCTCCCTTACGCGGAGAGTGCGCCGAGGTTGGCCTGAACTTCCCCAACATCGGGGGCTCCTTTAAAAGGGATCTCTATTAGGGTTTAGGGTTTGGGGTTTAGGGGTTTAGGGTTTCGGGTTTAGGGTTTAGGGTTTAGGTTCCATCAAAGGGGAGCTATAGGGGCTCTATAAACGGAGAAACCCTAACCTAACTCAAACCTAAACCCGGCTTCGCGTTTAGGGTTTCAAGCCTAAGCCTTCCAAAATCCGCCCTAGCCAAGCAATGGACTCCTTTAAAGGGGTTCCTTTAAAGGGCCACTTTCATGGGATGTAGAATGGGTTATAGGGATGAGGATCCCAGGCCTTCGAAAATCCTTTAATTAAGGACCATCCCCTCATCTTTCCCTAAACCCTAGGCGTTTAGGGTTTACGGTTGAGGGTTTAGGGTTTCGGGCTTCGGAGTCTAGTGGTATTTGTGGTTGCTCGGTGGATAAAATGGGACGGCCTATCCTAAACCCTAAACCCAGCGACTTCCAGCACAGCTTCCCTGGGGTTTAGGGTTTAGGGTTCAGGGTTCATGTTTTAGGGTTTAGGGTTGCGTTTTCCGTAATTAAGGGGTTCTGAAGGTCCGGAAGATGTCGGGTTCAGGGTTTAGGGATTGGGGTTTAGGGTTTAAGGTTTTTTGGCTTAGCGCCTTGGGGCTTTTTTTGGTTTAGGAGTCGGGGCCCGGAGCAACGAAACCGAGAGGATATGGTCCAAGGTGCTTTTTTTTGGCGGAGGTCTGGCTTGTCGGATAGCTTAAACCCCAGGGGTGCCAAGGACCCAATAATTCGGTACCTGGGTTTGGGATAGTAGTCTTGTAGGTCAGTATTTTGGAGAGTGTATGGCAATTAGGTACTTGGACCCTGAGCGGAACCATCGTAGTCGTGATGAACACGTAGCTGGGCCTTGATCCTGCTTGGACTCAAGTGCCTGCCCAGAATGCCAAACAACCACCATGCTCAATGCAAGCTCTGCAGGGAGCTGCATAAATCACAACACAAGCAGTCGGTGGACGGGTGGCTTCGAGTCGATCTCCCGGCGAAGCTGTGTTCCGTCTCCAGTGAGAAGATCGTCGAAAATGTGCAAAGGGATGATAAACAACGGTTCCACATGGAGAAAACGTGGCTCAGAGCTGCACAAGGCCAGATTCCCGTCGTAATTATGCCACAACAGTGATGCGGAGAGTGGAGGAAGGCATGTAGGGTCTGCTGTAAGGGATTGAGCAAGGACAAGTTAGGGATCCACTCTCACTCCTCCGTCAGTATCAGTTACATAAGTTCAGAATTTGGGATAAGATCTGATTTGTGCTCCCTTGTAGGATCTTTATGGGCAGGCACCGTAACATGCATCCTTTCCTATGCCGTGTTATCATGCCCAACTATATACTGTCATCACTTCTATTGTCAGGGTGTTTCTATTTTCAGCTGCCCTCTCAACAACCCTGAACCCTCAATCCTATACTCTGAACTATTATCACGAACGGTTGCCCAACAACCCTGAACCCTCAATCCTAGACTCTAAAACATTATCACGAACGGTTGCCACTAGTAGTAGAGTCCTTTTCCTGGCTCAGGCGTGCGGGGGACGCAACCATGGGCCCGGCATTCAGAGAGCGCCGGCGTTCATTTCACCTTTGTTCTGTTGGGTTTAGGGTTTAGGGTACCTTTGTGCCTAGAGGGCGGAAGCTGCAAAAGTTCTGGGCTCATCGTGGAGTTGAGTTGTTTTTTGCTCTGGGCTGGTCGGGTTCATTAGGGCTTAGAGTTTATCGGGTTTACTGTAGGATTTGCTGTTCATCGGCCTGAGGGTTAGGGCCCTTTGGGGTTCGGGGTTTAGGTTTACAGTAGTCGTGAACTTGCTAGCGGCCTTAGAGGAAAAAGGCTCCCAAAACCTACGCGAACCTAAGGCCCGAGGGCTTTTGTTTTCCCTGGGACTCCTCCAAATGGCCCAAAGTAGGTACATTTTAGGGATATTTAGGGTTTAGGGTTTATATAGACTGTAGACCCCGAAGTGGGTGCTAGTTGTGTACTTGGAGCCCTGGGTTTTGGCTGGAGGTTTCAAGACACGGGTTGTGCATTGTATGGGTTTGGAAGATCGAGGCGTGCGGCTACTTACAGTTTTGGGTTGTAAAGGGCTTCTATATTCCGCGTTACATAAAGTTCTATACTCTCCTGTGACCCAAAAGCCCCTATACCTTTTGAGGACTTATATGTCGAAACCATATGAAGGATCCCGCAAAAAGGTAGGTTTTATCGGCTGCAGGCTTTGTTGTAGGAGGTAGGCAGTCGAGCATGACATGAAAACCAGAAATCCCGATCTCCAACTTCTCCCCAGACCCGTAGTAGAATCCCAAAGGGACGGTTTAGGGTGCAGGGTGTAGGGTTTAGGGTGCACCAGTCTCTGAGCGTTAAAAAAACGCTTAATGGACCTTTCCTACAACCCATGTTCCCTGACAACCTGTTGCTATTGTTTGCTGTTTCGAGGCCGCACGAATGTGCGCGTTGTGGTGCGAGCACGCAGAGGGCTCAGATTTGCGTTTCGGATTGGGTTTGAGGCTGGCTTTGGCAAGATTTGGGGCATCGCGTTCTTCAATAGCACGAGTAGTTCATGTGAGAAAGCGCAATGTGTTGTTATTGCGATTTGGATGCTCCAAGAACTTAGCCAATGAGAGGGCTTTGTGTTCCTTTATGTGTTTGGTCTGTCTTTCAGTTAGATTCCCTAAACCCTATACCCTAAACCCTACACAAAAAGAAAGAGAGAGGTTTCCTGCCGTGGTCGTTTCAAAAGACGTTGAGTGAGGAACCCGGAAGGCTCGCAGGGAACTGCCGATACTTTCGCGACAGCTTTATCTGAAACCCTAAACCCTAAACCCTAAACCCTAAACCAAAACCCTAAACCAAAACCCTAAACCCAAAACCCTAAACCCAAAACCCTAAACCCTAAGGCTACAACCCTGGGACTCCAAATGGCCCAAAGTAGTAGACTGTAGACCCCCAAAGTGGGTTTAGGGTTTAGGGTTTAGGGCTAAATGTGTACTTGGAGCCCTAGGGGAGCTATTCGGGTTATAGGGTCCCTAAAGTATACATGCACTTGTGCAGACGATGTGTCCTGGACAAGCCTATTCAAGCCCCTAAACCCTAAACCCGAACCGGCCCTAACCCCTAACTTGTTTGTCAAGGCGATCCGCCATCACAACTGTAACTCACCAACACAAGCTGCATCTCCTACTCCATGGTTTAGGCACAGGATTGCGTCTACTTGCTGGAGCCCACAAAAGAATGACCGGCAGCCGTAGCCTTCAAGTTTGTGACGTGAGAGGGTTTAGGGTTTTGGGATTTATGGGTTTAGGGTTTAGGGTTACTGCGAAGCATTCTGGCATGTCATTTGCTGCTACGCAGATTGATAGATTGTAACTTACATGTCCATGTCTGTGTATGTATGTCTCCGCGTTATATGTGTGTATGCCGCTCAAGCACGTGCCACAACAGAATGACTCGGCCGCCTAAAAGCACCACCCAAGTTTTCTGGTTGTTCATCAACGGCTAGGTGGAGGAAAAACTCAAGGTATCAGCCAAAGAGCTAGAAGACGGAACCCGTAAGACTAGTACGTCACATAATGCATCAGAAGTACGTCCAACAAGCCACAAGCCACCGAATTTCAAGCTGGCGAGGTCCCACTGCCAGCTTCGCATCCGAACACTTTCAGTTCCATGAGGCACTCCTTTGAAGGTTGTTTGTACGAAAGGTTCTTTCGGCAACGTCCTCAGTGGAGCAGGGTGTATACCAGGGTGCTGAGTGTAGACAGGGCTTAGGTAAGTGGTGCGGGCCGAGCCCACATCCGCGATCAATCGTCGTCGTCGTGATCGTCGTCGTGGTCGTGGTCGTGGTTGGTAGTCGCTAGTTTTGCTGGTAACGCATTTCGTCCTGCTCGTCTTTGTCGTCGTGATCGTTTCGGGAGTTTTGCCGCGGATTACGCCCACTGGATGCGTGTCTTCATAGTCGTCATCATCTTCTTCACCGTCGTCAACACTATGATGAGACCATCCCTGTCACCAGCGTCATCAACAGAAGCACCACCATCAACATCAATGTCATTATCATCGGCATCACCACCATCAACATCACCACCATCACCATCATCATCATCTTCTTCTTCATCACCACACCCATCATCACAAGTATCATCATCAACAACAAGATCTCAACATCCTCAGCAGCAGCAGCAGCAGCAGTACACCGCCACCATCACCAAAAGCCACCGCCTCCACCCGTTTCTGTCTTCGTCTTCATGTATCCAAGATTTGTCTGACGAAGCCTGAAGCAGGCCGCAGATAGCATCGACATGCGTCTGCCCAAAGACGAGTCAGCCGGTCTGGTCCTGCCCCCAGGACCCTCGCAGTTTCGGATTTAGCGCCGAGGGGGTTTCCGGTTGCAGGCTCTCGGGGTTTAAGGGCTTTAGGGTCCTGCATCTCAGAATCTAAGGGTAGTTTGGGGATCAGAACCCAAGGCTTGGACGATGTGTTGGGCGGGGGGAACAGCTTGCTGTGGGTTTGACTGAGTAATAAGTAGTAGCAAGACCCGAATATGTAGAAACACGTATTCCTACACTGTCCTAAACCCTTCAGACTCAAAGCCATCGACTAAGCCGAAAAGCCTCTGCAACAGCAAAGAAATACATGGCCTACATATATATATATATATCTATATATACACATACATACATATATATATATGTACATATATATATATACATATACATATGTATGTGTGTGTGTGTTTGCGTAGTGTATGTGTATATATATATATGTTAATATATTAATATGTTAATATGTTAATGTGTTCATATATTAGTATGTTCATAAATTAATATATTAACATATTCATATCCAATATATATATATACATATATATATATGTGTGTATTCATATATTAATATGCTAATATATATATATACAAACATATTAATATATTAATATGTTTAACATGTAAATACGTAGTTTTATATATATATATGTATATTAATATATTAAACAGTGTATTAACAAATTAATGCATTAATATACTGATACGTCAATATGAATATATTAATACATTAATATATTAGTACATTAACGTCTTTACATATTAACATATTGTTGTATGAATATTTTAATATATATATATTTGTTTCCTTTATTTATGTTCATATACATAGACATATGTACATATTGTATGTATGTATGCATGTATGTATGTATGTATGTAGGTAGGCAGGTAGGTAGGCAGGTAGGTAGGTAGGTACGTAGCTATGTATATATGCATGATGCCAGATCTGTCTCTTTCTCCCCTGAATTCTGCACCCTGAACTGAGCCCTAAGCCCTGGATCCGAGACCTGCCGCGCCACACCCAAAACTACACCACGCGCTATAGGGGCCTAAATAATTACCAATGCTATTTTGGGGGGTTCCCTATTATAAGTATAGTACAAAGAGCCCGAGAAACCCTGCTCTAATTATATGACCTTGACCCTAATTCCGACAACCCCACACACCCCCTGAACCGAAATCGTTGTACGACGTCTCACCAAAGGTCAACAACCAGCAAGAGAGCTGGCACTTTAAGCTCGACAAGGCAACTAGTGTGCCGGGTCCACGTGGGATTTTTAAACTGAAAGGTTTTGGGACCTGCCGTTTTTGGATTCAGAGATGCTGGAGTGTATAGGGCTCGTACGCCTGAACAGGTTGGGCATGGCTCAGACCCTGAGCATGAAAATTGAAGCTTTTAGTATTATTACGATCATTCATTCTTATCACTGTTATGAGTAGTAACAGTGTCATTACTACTATTATTATTATGAATACTACTGCTGTTATTATTGCTAGTGTCAGTATACTCATTCCGACTAGCATTATTGGCATTACTTTAATTGTTTTTGCTAATAAGAATCTGATTATGAGTGTGATGATGATGATGATGATTTTTTACTATTAGCACTATTGTTATAATAAGCCTGGACCCTCAGCCCATGTCCTGTAACTTGAAAACCCTTCAAACTCTTGAGCTCGAAGCCACTGGGCATGATTCGACGGCAGCCGATGGGCCAGACAAGACAGACCAGTCCCAAAAGCGCATACCACCATATACAGACACAAACAGTACAAAATGCCCGATAGCCTTATTGACGCCGAAGCTTTCCGCCCAAAACCTTGCCCGCGTATTGCATGCTACCCAAAACCCGTACAGTCCCGAGCAAAAACCCCAGTTAAACCCTCAACAAACCCCATACAGTCTAAAGCCTTATGGAAGCGTGAAGCCCTAAACCCACAAACCCCTAAACCCCGGAACCCTAAACCCTTAAACCCCTGAAGCCCTAACGCCCTAAACCCTAAACTCTAAACCCTAGAACCCTGAAGCCCTGAACCCTAACACCCAGAAACCCTGAACCCTAATGAAACCCTGAAACCCTAAACTCTAAGCTTACGAAAGCCTGAAGTCTCTCGAGTCGGTTCTCCCCTAAACCCTAAACCCTAAAACCCTAAACCCTAAACCCTAAACAGGTGTTGGCCAACGCTTCTCAAGAGCAGGTCTATGACCTCTGCTCTGGCGTCTGGGTCCCAGAAAGACTTACCCAAAGGGTCCAAGTAATAGCATAGTATATAGTTTGGGGGCCGAAGTAGCTACTATTTTGGTACTTGGACCCTTTGGGTTACAGTTTAGGATTTAGGGTTTCCTGTTTGAGGGTTTAGGGCTTACGTTTTGAAGGTTTGGAGTTTAGGCTGCACGGTTTGAGGGCATGCGATTGACGGTTTGGAGGTTTAGAGTTGGGGGGACAGATACAACAAGATAACGTGAGTTGTTTAACTGTATGTGGGGTTGATTGGGTGAACATAGGGTTTTTTAGTAAGGTTTTGTTGGCATGTTTGGCAATAACTACTCTGAGCTTGCTCTGTAACGGTCCTTTGAAAGGAGCGAGGGTTTAGGGTTCAGGGTTCTTGAGTTTGCTGATCGGAGTTGTTCTGACAGTGCTTTAATAAAGGGGGACCATTGGGAATACACTTCCTTGTCATGAATTCTTGGCTCGGGCTTGGTTTGTTTGCTGCTTTATTTCATGCCTGCACATGTGAGATGCTTTGCAAGAGGTCCAAGTTTCCACGCCGGCATGCTAATTAGCACGTTGTTGAGAGTCCTGCGGTTGACGGTCTGAAGACTCTGCTTTTGTTTTGATTTTTTAGTTTTAGTGTTGAAGCGTATGGTCACGGTTCTGTGGTAAACCATGCCTTGCAGAGGGCATAGGGCCAGGGCGGCATACCGCTTCAGAACCTGTATAGCGCTCTTGTCGAACTACCGCCTCGTAAGACCCTTCTAGAGCTCTTCGCGCCAGGATGTGGTCCGATCTGTGATGGACGGCTACAACGGCACCGTAATGGCTTATGGCCAGACGGGTGCTGGCAAGACACACACGGCCCGCGGCAGGGCTGAGGGCTAAAGCAAAAATCCCAATAAGGTGTGCTAAGACTTAGCTATAGTCTCCATTGTAGTTCCTTTATATATATATATCTTATTTATCTAATATTTGTATATATATATATGTATATACATATGTATGCATATATATATATATATCAACGGTTAAACTAGAAAAAGGACTACAAAATAGACTACAGGTAATAGATATGTCGAAGCCGCCCCAAAGCCCAAACCCCGAACTGGCCCCAATTGGCCCCATTCTTCGGTTTAGGGGTTCAGGGCCTAGCCGGGTTGACGATTGATAGATGGCTTCCTCCCAGCAAACATGGGGTTGTCGGAGGGGATTTCATTAACATGTTTAAGTTCCTGCAATCTGCGATAAGTATGTCAGATCACTCGACTCAGACGCATGCGCGCGAAGCTATACAGTTCTTGTGTTAAGCACCTTAAACCCTAAACCTCAAACGCATCCTCCCAAGCAAGCACGGCATCGGCGCCGAATCACAGGGCCTCATAAACACATTAAGCTTCACTGAAAAGGCTCTTTATACACAGGACCCTTTCCTAAACCCCATAAGGCTTGAAACTCTAAACCCTAAACCCCTAAACTCTGAACCCTAAACCCCTCAACCCTAAGCCCTAAACCCCCAACCCCTAAACTCTGAACCCTAAACCCCTAAACCCCTCAAACCCTGATATCTCAGAGCCCCTAGACCCTAAACCCCTAAACCCTAAAGTTTGAGCGCTTCGGGCTCTATGTTTGGTCAATCTGTGAGTGGAAGGATGAGATCCATCCGAGAGTACCTAGAACTCCTCTAGGAGCGGGCTTATGGTGCCGTAACACTTTAGGGTTTATGGGGGTTAGGGGTTTAGGGGTCTACGGTTTTAGGGGTTTGGGGTTTAGGGTTATAGGGTTTAGGGAAACAGGGCTTGGGGTGTAGCATAGTAGACTTATCTGCGACCTTTGCAAGGGTTTAAGCCCATGGCGCTTCTAACCCCGGACAGAATCGGCTAACCAAAGGAGGAACTACACTTACATTGAAGAGTAGCTGTAGGTACATTCTATGGTCTCAATGACCTAATCCCAAACCCTAAACCCTAAATCCTAAACCCTCAACCCTTAACCCTAACCCATTGGGGTATGGCGACACGGCTCAGAGTGACATCAGAGCGGTGCGTGACTTCAGCGAGATCACCAAGGCACACGCGGAGCTCTGCCCGCCTGGCATTCTACAGTATGGGTGCCTTTTCCAACCGTGCAATCCCAGCGCAGACTGTTTGGTGAAGGTGGTTTCGGGTTTGTGGATCAAACATCTTCGAGACATGGAGACAGGGAGCTGCGTGCTCTCGACAAAACTCTGAGGACCAAGGACCGTCTCAACACTTCTATCCGTGCTTTAGTGAAAATGTTCCCGGCCCGTTACCCGTGAGCCCGTGGATGTGCTTGTTCCCATTCACCATGTGCGTCAGCTTCGAACCGAATCCTCCACAGTTCCGAACAGAATCATCCATACTTTCTGTTCATCCTGTGTAAGGTTTTCTCAGATATGATTGCCTTTTCACCTCTACATATCTGAGTCTGTTCATTCGTCTCTTATCTTTGTCAAAATCATACGTGGATAACGTGTTTGTATATATAGACATAGAAACACAGCTATTTCACAGTCTGCCTCATAGTCATTTCTTGTATTCTGCTCGCCGGTTCATATAAATCTCATGTTTGACCGTGCAAAAATTCATGAATCCTTCCCGTCACATTCATAGATTCCCTTGGTTTCCAGAAATGAGCTGCCCAAGATGTTCTGAAGCCTCATCCTCATCCCCCGCCCCGCTTGTAAGCAAAAGAACACGAATATCTCTTCGGCCTCGACTTCTAAACCTCTAAACCCCCGCACACGACCAATCAGCGTTATGCCAACCCCCCGAACACCAAACCTTGAACCCTAAACCGAGACCCGATATCCGGCAATACTCGCGCAGATGACCGGCGGGCACATGGGCTTCGCCGACCGCGGGATTGTGCCAAGGGCCATTTCGGCGATCTACGCGGAGGCCCAGGGCGGTGTTCGGCTTAGGGATTGGGGTTTCCGCCCGGATTCCGCCGTTTGTAGACCGTTGTCCGAGATACCCATAGGCTCCATAGCAGTTCCTTTTTGTGGTTTATATTTAGGATCCTACAAGGTAATCCCGCAAGGAACTACTATCGAGCCTCTGGGTAGGTTGAAGGCTTAAGGGTTCAGGGTTTAGGGCTTAGGGTTGCGAACTGAAAGCCGTGTTCTCCATGCCTATGATGCAGGTTTGATCCACCTGCTCACGTGCACAGTGTCGTAAGCCACCGAACTTATACAATGAAAACGAAGCGACTATACGAATCTCTTCCTACGATGGGTATCGTGACGCAGTCAGGAGTGGCACCCTCTGAGGCTCCTCAGCTTGGCTGCCGCTCCCATCACCTCCCATACACCCTAAACCCACAGACCCCTAAACCCTAAATAAAAAACGCCCCTAACCTATACCCCTAAACCCTAATCCCCTGAAGCCTGCAACCCAAGCCCCAAACCCCCAAGCTCCTAGCGCTGAACCCCTGCACGCCAAGCCCTAACCTGAAGAGCCGAACCGCTAAACGCAACACCCGGAACCACAGCAGCGTTTAGGGTTTATAGGGTTTACATCGGAGGCCTCAAAAGGTGGGAGGAAGGTAGGTAGGATTGAGAGTCCCTTAACTAAGGACTCTTGTTTTGGGATTACCCCAACTACCTTCATCCCACCCTTAGAGCCTTTTCAGCACAGGCAGCCGCGAGGCCCGAGAACAACATCACCATTAAGCTCTCCTATGCAGCGGTCTCGGCTTAGGGGTTTGAGGGTTTGGGGTTCAAGGTTTGGGGATCCGAGGTTCAGGGTTTCAAGGTTCAGGGTTTAAGGATTTAGGGGCTTAGGAGTTTAGTAAACCCTAAACCCTAAACCCTAACCCCTAAACCGATATGGGGATTTAGGGTTTATTGTTTCAGGAGACCAGGAATCTTCAAGCGTAGACTCTAAAGCTGCACCCGAAAGCCCTAAAGCCCAAAGCTCCACTTGCGAGAGCACTCTACCATTAGAGTCAGCCTCAACCCTAAACTCTGAACAATGATGCCGCAAGCCTGTAGAGGCAAGGCCCTGAAGCTTAACCCCACATCAAGTTCAAAGGTTTACTGAAGGGTTAGGGGTTTAGGGAAGATAACTCTATACCGCAAAACTTGAAGAGGATATCCGCATGTCCCAAACCCTGAAGCACAGACACTGAAGCCAAGATGCTAAACATGTGATCAGAAGCCAGCTGCAACGTGACGTAAGTGATTTGTCGAAACCCGAAGCGCCAGATGCTAAAGCCCCCGGTGTAGAAAAGGAAGTACTTATTCCCCTAAGGCCCTAAGGCTTCAAGTGCCCAAGCACCTTCTACCCAACATCCCTCATTCCCCACCAGAAACTGCTTTACTATGACCCTGCACCCAACGCCTCAATACCGAATTATTACGCACGTACCATAAAAGCCCATTTACGTTTCTTCCTAAATCTCCTATAGAACCTTGAATGTATTTAGTGCTCTGGATGCTGAGGGTGTTCCCGAAGGCGCCAAGCCTAAGCAGGTCCCAAATGCATCTCTATGGAATCCAATATGGCATAACATGGTTTCATCGAGTTTATCCGCTTCTACATGGCTGGTCGGGCCTATAGGATCTAGTGTTGCCGGGCTGACCTGAACCTTGAAATCCATTCTTTAAGGTTTGGGGTTCCGGGTTCAGAGTGTTAGGTCAAGAGCCTGATACCCTAACTAAACCTAAACCCTGAACCCTAAACCCTGAACCCTAAACCCTAAACTCAAGGCATAGGCCGCCCACCTACTCTGGGTGGCTTAAGCCCCCTGCCCTGCCCTGCCCTGCCCTGCCCTGCCCTGCCCTGCCCTGCCCACTACCCTTCCCTGCCCTGCCCTGCCCTGTTGCTGGAAGGAAGAAATTTAAAGGCCTGCTTGGCCACCTTCTTAGAGGGCGGCAGTAGGATGCACTGTCGCAACAAACTATTGTGTAAGAACTATACCAGGGCAAGCTCTAAACCCCCAACCCTGAACCCTGAACCAGGCTATGTGATGTTAGAACTTCCATGACCCTGATGCCAGGAAGCCCTGCAGCTCACATGTTAATCTATAGTTTAGGGGTTTAGGGGTTCAGGGTTTAGGGCTTATGTGTTTGCTCTCTATCTATTTAGAGTATATTCAGCCCCGGCAGCTCTAGTCGAATACATCAGCCTTAAAGCATCCTAAGGTTGAGATCTACAACGAGCTGATGCCTCGCCTCCGCATTGCAGGGTTTCAGCATTCCACGTTTATTTTGGGGAACTGGGTTAGAACACCCTAAAACCTAAAAGCCCCTAACCCCTAAACCCCCAAACCCTAAACAACCCTAAACCCCCCAACACCCCCAAAAACAAAAAACAAACCGCTAAACCCATAAGCCCTTTAGACCTTAAGAGCTAAGCCCTAAATCTTAAATGGTAAGCCTTAACCGTGGGAATCATGGGTGCTTTCTGGTTTGAGGATCCGGGCCTCTAGACTTTAGGAATTCGGGGTGTTTGGATTTTTTGGTTTTGGGTTTAGGGGTTATAGGAAAGTTTAGGGTTTAAGGTTTAGGGTTTAGGGCCAGTTTAGGGTTTAGGGTTTAAGGTTTAGGGTTTAGGGTTTAGGGTTTAGGGCCAGTTTAGGGTTTAAGGTTTAGGGTTTAGGGTTTGGGATCCACGATTCGAGGTGTCGGGGCCGAGGCCTTGGAGTGTCGGGTAAGGCTGATGCCCAGTTTATGTTTAGGGCTTTAGGGTCGAAGGGATCTTTATGTCAAGTCTATTATGTTTAGGGGTTTAGGGTTGAGGGGATCTTTTATGTCAAGTTTGTTATGTTTAGGGCTTTCGGGTCGAATGGATTTTTATGTCAAGTTTATTACGTTTAGGGGTTTAGGGTTGAGGGGATTTTGATGTATTAAGGTAGGTAGCATTGACTTCTTGAGTGCAGCTCGTGGCCAGGCACAACCGTACAATGCCAATCGCGTCACACGTCGGTTACAGTTACATGCTTAAGCCCTTTTGCCCCAAGTAGCCCAAAGGAGGTATCACCTGGAATTGAAGACTATAAACCCCAAAGCAGGTGCTATTTGTATTCGTAATAATATACTTTAATTAATCCCCAAACCCAAATTTCTAGGGAATGCCACACCGATTGCGCAACCAGCAGCGACGCTTCCGCCTGCGTCCTTGCAGTATTCAGTCACTTGCATAGGTCAATTTCCCTTACCCCTTCATTTAGTTCAACAGGAAAATACTCTGCCCACATATCACACCCAGTTCTTTATTCTGAACGATCCGGAGGAGCTCATACATCCGCATAGAAGCCGTATAGCTCGTATTTCGAATCCCAGTAAAGCACCGTTCTTGAAATATCCCGGAGGCATTGAAAATGAACCCACCCTAAGCCCTAAAGCGTAGACACCAAACCTTAAATCCCATAATCTTACTGCTCTCTGAGAAGACTCGCTGGTCTTGGAAGACGTTAGGTGTTCGCTAACATTCCGAGGAGTTGGCCGTAAGCTTCCCGACGACAGGGCCTTAACATTGAGGCTTTCCGGTTTACTTAGCGGTCAGGGTTTGGGGTTTTGGGTTGACAACCTTTAACCTTTTTGTGCCCCTGAGTTCCTGCCACAGTCGAAAGTTGCCGTTTTTGGGCTAAGGGCGACTCAGTGCAAGCTTTCTTGGTGGCTCCGTGTTGTGCGGACAGCTCGCCAAGACCGCTTAAGGTTAGGGACCCCTGAGGCCTAAGCCGAAACCTGTTTATCAGCTTTTCGCAGCTTAGGCTCCCAGGTTTCAGCTTTTCCTCGCAACACAACAGCCTGAGTTCTGAATGGCTATACTGTAAAAGCTTGAAAGTACCCATTCTCTCCCGAGAGTTTCTTATTAATATAACGCAATTATACTATAATAAGCCCTCTGACCCTATTCTAATTATCGGGGCCCGACATCAGTCATGTTTCGTTCAAGTTCTGGATCTTGCTTCCTCATACCTGGACACTGGCCTTTACTTTAAATGCTTTTGGGGGGCTTTGGGCATGGCTCTTCTGAAGCAAGGTTAGATTTGTCTCGTTCCTTACCCTAAGGGTCCATGTACCCAAATAGTATATACTTTGGCCCCCAAATACCTATATAGGGACTACTTTAAGGCCAAAGTATATACTGTTTGAGTACATGGACCCTTAGGGTTAGTTCCTTGGCCAGGTTCGACCTGCTCACTGACGTTGGCGTCCCTGAGCTGCAAGAGCAGGGTCTTTTTCGGCAAATCGCCGTTTCGTCCATCGAATCCTCTGTGTACGATGTCTACATCAAAAGGACCCTAAACAGAACCCTAATTTGGAGAACTACCCATATAATACATACATATTGACACTATAGTTACTCTACAGGAACCTCTTCAAGTGAAAAGCATATATGGACCCTTAGCGGCATTGAGCTCCCTCGATGCTGTTCTTGCATAGGCTTGCACATCTCGTGCCTAAACCCTAAACCCTACACCCTCTCACGCTTTCCAGGTTGCAGAGCAGAGCGGCGATCTTACCATCGTCGAGGATGCCCGTGGCAACATCCAGGCCGGTGTTTGCTACTTTTCTAGTGTTGTACCATGTTTCAAGCTGCACTACTGTGCTGATTGAATGTTTGGGTTGGCATAAACGGGATATTAGCTTCCCTTTTGTTGCCCCACCCGGAGGCACCGTAAACTATGGTCCAATGGTCTCTTTAATTTGCTGATCTGCTGCACCTTTGTCAGGTTATCGTCAGGTCCGGAGATCGATATGGGAGGCTACAGTCGGGGCTTACTTTCGGGTTTTGGCATACTATCGCACCCACGCAGCGGAGAGGAGCCTGCCAACATCTGCCACTGATGGTTTGCCTTTGATTGTAGGATTCAGGTTTGAGCCCGTTTCGAAGAATATTCAGAGCACCCTCGAACACCCTGACCCTAAACCCTAAACCATCTAACCCCGGCTAAAGTTTGGCCTGCAGGTGCACAGGGGCCTCAGGGTTAGGGTTGCTGAATAGGCCTGGGAGCTTGGTTTAGGATTGAAGGTCAAGGATGGCAACATCCTTCCGCACCCTTATGAGCACGCGAGGAAGCCGAAATCCCACACACCCCCTCCCACCCCCATATCTCCAAGACGAAGGCCATCGACTTAATAGCCCTAGCCCTAGAAATTCGAAAGCTTAGCAGCCATGCCGAACACTTTAATAGCAGACTGCTACTAACCAACTATATATATATAATATACACATACATATATATAAATATATATATATACACATAGCCCTAGACCTGAGGTTCAAAGCCTTACAAACCAAGCTGAAGATTTTCCCTGGACGAAAACCCTATACCCTAGAACCCTAAATCCTAAGCCCTAAACCCCTAAGCCCTGAGC
>CAJNJA010000682.1:0-14062 GCA_905231915.1 Symbiodinium necroappetens | reverse complement strand
AAGCCCCAAAACCCCAAACCCTAAAGCCTTAACCGCTAAAAGCCCCATAGCCCCGAACCCTAAATCCCTGAAGCGCTCACACCCGAAAGCACTAGAGGCCTTAAACGCCCCTCAAACCCCAAACCCTGAAGCCCCGAACGCCCCAAAGCGCCAATCGAGCCAACACCGCAAAGTTCCGGTTCATTCTGTGTCTTACAAGTAGTTACCCTAGACACTAAACCCCGGACCCCAGACAAGACCCTAAACCCTAAACCCTAAACCCAAAGCCCTGAACCCTAAACCCTAAACCCCACAACCCCGGACTCCAGACAAGGACAGCGTCCTCCTCAGCGGCAAAAAAGCCGGGCTAGGAGGTGAACGAGTGCCTCGACTGTATGTGCCGCCGTGCCCCAATCCTCCAAACCGTGATATATACCCGTCTTCATATTAATGATAGTAATCAGAGAACTAATAGTAATGACAACAATATCAATCTTATTATTATTGTTATTAAGAATGAATTGTTATTATTTTTGCTTCTTCTTCCATCGCGAAGAAAAATCAGAAATAATTTTGATAGTATGATGGCGATATTCATAGGGTCTTAGGGTTTAGGGCTTCCAAGGGCCCAAAAAAAGCCCCAAGATTGAGGCTTGAGTGCTTTGCAACCCTGAAGCCTATACTGGGTTCTTGTTAAGGGATTTATGTTTAGTTACTACTATAGGGATCTATAGTAAATAATATGGTTTCCTTACTATGGTAACTTCAATTGAACCCCTTAACAAGAACCCAGTATAAGCCCTAATCCTGAAGTGTGAAACCCCAAACCAACAACGCTAAGCAAGGTTTACGGAAACGGCCTCCCAGTTCAAAAGTGCGGCCGAAACGTTCAATTCGGGCAGCAATTTCTCCGTACGATGTGAGACCGGTTTAGGGTTTATGGTTTCGGGTTTAGGGTAATGTGCCCTGGACAGACATTCCCAAAGCCCTAAACCCTAAACCCTTAACCCCTCAACCCCTAAACCCTAAACCTGTAGGCCCGTGATCGAGTGACATCTTGGGAATCTGCCCCAAGGTCACCCGGCCGGGGCCCGTTCCTGTGCGCCGGAGGGGCGGCTCGTGGGAATGCTCGCTGATGAAGTGCATGTGAGGCAGCCTCAGGGCTTGAGTCTGTTTAGGGTTTAGGGTTTCGGGGTTTTGGGGTTTAGGGTTTAGGGGTTTAGGGTTTGGGGTTTAGGGCCTAGGGTTTTGAGGTTTGGGGCAGTTTAGGGTTTAGCGTACAGGGGGCCTTCATGCCTAGAAGAGGGTTTGGGGGACCCCAACCCATATTCTCATCATCAAGGACACTATTCTATTCGTGTCAAAGCCAGGTCTTTGGGTTGAGGGCTTTCTCCAATGGCTTTGGGTGTGGGATGGTCGTGTAAATCGGGGCGTGCCGACCTACGAAACCGAGCAAATGCTGGGTTCAAGCCAAACAGCGTATATAAATCAAGCCGCCGTAATGAAGGAGGTACGTGGCTTGCTAGATTACGGTAGCCTCAAGTATGTTCTTCAACAAGAACCCAGGGAAAGATGAAGCCTCCGTAACTTGGAGCACTGGAGTATGTTTCCTATGAAGCTCCAGCAGAGCATGTCTAAAGTTGAAATTAAATCTGTCACTAAGCCCTAAACCCTGACCGGTCAATCGCCGGCACACCGGGTGTAGGTTTAGCACGCAGGCTTCACGGTTTTGGGATTGCGGAGCACTCAGGTCTCGGGTTTAACCTCAGTCCCTAAAGTGTAAACCCTGAATTCCAAACTTTAGAGCCCTAAACCCTAAACCCTAAGCCCTAAACCAAGAGCCCCTAACCCTATAAGCCCAAAGCCCTGAACCCCCCCAAACCTTAAACCCCAAACCTCAAGTTCCAAACCTCCAATCCAAATCCCAAGATCCAAAACCCGCTGCTCCAATTCACCCAGACCGTCCAAAGTCCCTTAACTAAGGGTTTATTTAGGGTTTAGGGTTAAGGGTTTAGGGCATACGAAGGATCCGAACATAATTCAACGTATATCCCTTAACCAAGAGATTTTGGGAAGGTCTGGGCATAACCGCTCCTCCGATTCCAGGCAACAGAGTGAGCCGAGACGCGCTGGGTTAATGTCTCAGCTCGGCGCCCCTGTCTGATCCTTGTGACTTCAAGCGTTTAGGGTTTAGGGTTGAGGGTTTGGGTTTTAGGGTTTAGGGTTTAGGGTTTAGTGGTTTAGGGTTTAGGGTTGAGGGTTTTCTGATTTTGTGGTAGTACCACCTCGCAGCACTTTACCAAAGCCTCAATTTCTGTTGTCAAGACCCCTATGTTCGGGTTTAAGGGCAAGGAGCTTGTGGTGGGTGCATGGGCGTGTACTGCTTCTCATACTTAGCACCGATGTATTTCCAGGTCCCGTGAGCTATTCATGGACCTGGACCACAGCACCCTTCTAGAAACCCTTGTAGAAGCCTTCTAACTAGGAACGCTTCTAGGGACTTTTTTGTTAACTCGTGAGCCAGTGTATTGAGTCCATCGTGATGTCGTACTCTGAGCCCTAAACCCTAAACCCCCCTACACCCTAAACCCCTAAACCCTACACCCTAAACCCTAAACCCTAAACCCTAAACCCTAAACCCCAATCCCTAAACCCTCAACCCCCCAATCCTCGATCTTGGATCCTCAGGCCTGAACCCTAAACCCTTCTTAGGGGTGGGGGTTCTTTTTGGACATTTTTTTTTTTGTTTTGTTGGGTTTTTTGTTGTGGCTTTCGGGGCAGAAACCCGAGTTGCGGGATGAAGCATGGAAGGTGCTTGGAAGCCACATTCAGTCTGACTCCTAGCATGGTTTAGGGCCTAGGGTCTAGGGCTTCAACTTTAGCCCCTAAGCAATAAAGCCGCAAAACCCTAGGTCCCAAACCCTAAACCGCAAAACCCTAAACCTTAAACCTTAAACCCTAAACCCTAAACCGCAAAACCCTAAACCTTTAACCCTAAACCCTAAACCGAAAAGCCCTAAACCTTAAACCCTAAGCCCTAAACCCTAAACCGCAAAACCCTAAACCTTAAACCCTAATCCCCAAACCTTAAACCCCAAAGCCTAAACCGCAAAACTCCAAACTCTAAACCCCTAAACTGCAAAACCCTAAGCCTTAAACCCTAAACCGCAAAACCCCCCAACCCCCGAAAGTAGAGTAGGTCAGAAGGCGCTTGAGCTTGTGTTCTCGCAGCTAGCAGCAGGCAGAGACTCCAATATCATTAAGGAATATACCTTAAATTATAATGGGTTTAGGGTTTAGGGCTTAGGGTCAGATTTAAGGTACATTCCTTAATTAAGGGATATTGGAGTCTCTGGGCAGACAGACAGTGGCCCGTGGCTCCTCTAAGCCGGAGTCGTCTCTGCGGGTTGAGAGGTATCGGTCTTTTGGGGTTTTAGGGTGGTTTAGGCGTTTAGGGTTTGTTTAGGGATTATTTAGGGTTTATTTAGGGGTTTAGGGTTTAGGGTTTAGGGTTTAGGGGTTTAAGGTTTAGGGTTTAGGGCTGATGTTAGGACCTTTGAGAGATTATGGAAGTTGCCATGAGTCCGGCTTTGTGGAGGGCAGATCTGCGTCTGTCTGGAGACTCTGCCATACATACTGACGTTTCCCATGTTTCGAGCAAACGGCTCAAATGTCGCAGAGGACGGCAGCCGCTGCATTTGACTGCGATTTTTGGGTGTTTAGGCTTCTGATTTGGCATAGGGCTCCAGTAGGGCGAAGGGATCAAGTTCGCTTGGTTAGTGCAGAGTTGAACCCGGATGTCGGGACCCGAACATTTGTGTCATTGCTTAGACATTCCCGTATCACCATCACACGTGGAACAACCTTATGCCAATACCTCAGTACTCAATCCTGCGCTCCAATATGCGGGCCTTGATGCTCAGAATCTAACGGAGTTGCGGGGTATGCTCTAGGATGATAACCCTAAACCCTAAACTTTGGCCTAAACCCTAAACCCTAAACACTAAGGAGGGCAGGATCTTGACTGTTACGCAGCTGGCAGTTTAAGAATCAACTGGCCGAACCTTTACACCTTCATCGTCGTGAAGCCCCCCTAAACCCTAAACCCTAAACCCTAGCCCAGGCATCGGAAAGGTGGTCTAGAAGGATCGGGCTGTTTTCATCGCAGGAGCGGCTTCGGTTGCGGGTTTACGGGTTTAGGGTTCACGGTTTAGGGTTCACGGTTTAGGGTTTAAGGTTTAGGGGTTTGGGGTTTCGGGTTTAGGGTTTCGGGTTGAGGGTTCAGGGGGCGAGCTCAGGTGTTGGGGTTCATGGTGTGGGGAAGGCGTTTTTCAAAACGGGCTCGGGGCTGTAGCGCTCGGGTGTCGAAACCAATACTTTAGGGTTTGCTGCCTTCCAGGTTCCAAAGACAAGACTGTTTAGGGTTTAGGGTTGCCAGTAAGCCCTAAACCCTAAACCCTAAACCCTAAACCCTAAACCCTAAACCCCTAAACCAATGAGTTTCTGCGGCATCGTGCTGGCCTCCGGTTCAGCGGGGCGTTTCAACCCCAAACCCTAAACTTTAACCCTAAACCAATACCTGCATCGCAACTCCGATAGGCTTCAACGGCCCTACAGGCGTCAACGCCACAATTGGGTTCAAGATGGGGTCGGGTAGGATGTGCTACAGGGGCGCGAACAGTCGGCCATAGTATTCCCTTTCAGTCCCCAATTTAGTCCTTGCATGAGCTTATGTATGATGTACCCCAACACTCGATTCTCATGATTGTGCTTAGATGAAAATGGCATAATGTACACCAAAACCCTACGCTCTATACAACACTAAAACGCCATACGAGACTCATAACTCTATGAACACCTTATAGACTCGAAAACTGTTATCAAGGCCCCTGTAATAATCTCCGGTCGTTGGCTTTGGCATGTGCGACGTCCTTGTATCAGCGTGTTTTGGGGAACTCCTTATGAAACGAAGTTCCTTTTAAGGTTCCTGTAAGGGTACCTTTAATAAGGGTTCCATGAGCCACTTTCCGCCAGGCCTTCCTGATTTGCTAGATCGATGCCGTCGACGACGACTCAGCGATGAGCGCGGGCGCAGGCGGTTTGGGGTGGAACCCACCGGGTGGAGGGTTACATTCCTGAAGCCGTAAACCCGAAACCCTAAACCCTGAAACCCTAAACCCTAAACCCTGAAACCCGAAACCCTTAACCCTAAACCCCAAACCCTGAAGCCCTAAACCCCAAACCCTGAAACCCTGAAACCCGAAACCCCAAACCCTAAACCCTAAAAACCCCCAAGACGAAGCCGAACCCCAAGCGCACCTGACACAGAAACCTCTTTCGTCCCAAACCCAAAGCTGCCAGCTAGGAGAGTCCTGAAGCTAGGTAATGAGGAGATCCAGTATCCGGCATTGCCATTCGGGTAGTTCTCTAAATTAGGGTCCCTTTTTGGGTCCCCAATGCAGTACGACACCCTTATAAAAGGGACCCTACTTTAGAGAACTACCCATGTGATGGTAAAACATGTAGTGTGTTGGGTTTAGGGTTTGAGAACGAAGCTAGAGACTGCAGTATCATGTTTGCTTCCGTTGCTAGCGGATACCTTTCTATTGCTACCGATAGCATGAGTCTTGCTCATCATAAACCCTAAAACCCCTAAACCCTCAACCCCTAAACCCTAAACCCTCAACCCCTAAACCCCTAAACCTCTCAACCCCTAAGCCCGTAAGCCCCTGGCCCCGGTGGCTTTTCGTGGTCCGACCACCGCGGGTGCAGTGGCCCAACCAGCGCAAACACGGAACCCTCATCCTCAAAAGTCCCCCAAAACCCAACACCCTGAAAGGCCCTAAAGCCCTAACCCGAACCCCAAACGCCCGTAAAGATCCTAAGCCCTATAATCCCGAAAGCCTAAGCCCTAAACCCCAAACCCTAAGCCCTATAATCCCTAAGGCCTAAGCCCTATATTCCCAAACCCTAAGCCCTACAATCCCGAAGGCCTAAGCCCAAAATTCCACAAAGCCGAGGCCGGAGGAAGCGGGAGCCTGGGAATCAGGTTTCGGACCTCTCACGTAGGAGCCTGAAGAAGCCGTGGTCATACGGTCGATGATATAAATCTAGGGTTACTGGGGTTACTAGGGTTACTAGGGTTTAGGAGTTGAGGCTTTAGGGGTTTAGGGTTGTTTTAGGGGTTTAGGGGTTAGGGGTTTAGGGGTTTAGGGATTTAGGGGTTTGGGGGGTAGCACGGTTGATGATATAAATCCTGCATTACCCATAATAAGCAGTATACCATAATTCCCATAGTTTAGGGTCCTCAAAGTAGTGCTAAGGATTTATATCATCAACAGTACAACACCAAAGTATCAGGATCCATAGAAGGAGCCCTCATAAAGGCCCCCCGGGCTGCTTAGCCAAGTTCCTACATGATTCTGCAGAGACCAGAGCTTTGATGCCTCGGGTTCACAGTTTGACCTTTGGTAAACCCCTAAACCCCTAAACCCCTAAAGCCCTAAAACCCATTTAGGGGTTTAGGGGTTTAGGGTTTGCCACAGGTGGCCAGCAGCACGCGCTGCGCGACGGCCGACAAGTTCTGAGAGCTCTCTGCGAGTTCTCGACCGTGGAGTCAAGCTGGGTAGGCCTTTGGGGTTTATAGGGTTTATAGGGTTTATAGGGTTTAGGGCTTATAGGGTTTAGGGTGTTTGGGACAGTTTCTATACTTTCCCTTGAAGGGCCTGTTGGCTCGATTTTGGGCCTAATATCTTGGGGATCTGGGACAGTGGATCAGGTTCCTACATAGGCGACGGCAGTGGGCGCGAAGCAAGTTTTGGTTAGTCAAGCGTCAGTCAGGCTCGGCTGAGTTTGTATTCATGTACTCTTTGTTCCAACTGATCGCCTGTGAGAGTCTAGTTACGGGATGTCCTGCTTACACAGCATCTCACCGCGAGATCCTTCGCAGCATTAGGTCATGGCTATACCAAGACTACTTGATACCCTAAACCCGAAACCCGAAACCCTCAGCTCTAAACCCTAAACCCTAAAGCGTAAACCCTCAGCCTTGAATGCCAGTCTGGTAGAGTTGCAAGGGTGACGCATCAGTCAGTTCAGCCGGAAGTCGCAAGTAATGCAGAAGAATGAACAACTACCAGGTCGTAGTCAAGGAACCACTACTCTAAGCCCTAAGCCCTAAAACCTGAGCCCCAACCCCCCCCCCCCTCCACAAAAAAGGCCTTAAAACCCTAAACCCTAAACCGAATGCATTGAGAACCACACGAAACACAAAACACAGCTCCCAGATCCGGCCCCTATAAGTGAGCTTATGAGGCGCTTCCAGCAGGGCTCCGTTAAGGGACCCCATAAAGGTCAGAAGGGCTTTTTTATGAAGGCTCCATAACGGGTTCTTTTGAGAAACCCAAAAAAAGGTCTATGAGGGTTTTGGTTAGGATGCACTGTGGCTTAGGGTTAAGGGTGGGGCTAGCGGAACCGCAAATTGTCCGCTCGCATGGGCAAAAGGTTTCGCTCGCAGCCTTTGGGTTTGTTTTGGAACCCTAAACCCTAAACACTGAACACTCAGTTCGGTGTTCGGTGTGAAACCCTAGTTTTGCTTTGTTTTATCCATCCAGGTCTGACTATGCCCCCGTTGTCCCCATTGGGCGAGTGCAACCCACAAGGTGCCCCCTCCACAGAACCCTCTTCTCAACCCCGTGTCATCTATCGATGTGTTTATCTGTGGAACTCACTACACCCTAAACCCTAAACCCTGAACCTTGAACCCTAAACCCTAAACCCTAAACCGTACTGTTCTTCGGTAGGTCTGTGTGTGCCTTTGCGCTTCTCTCTTGTGCATGTCTCCATGTCCCTCGGTCCGAGTCGGGGTCTGTGGGGTGGCCGGGTAGAGATTGCTGTTTAGGGTTTAGGGTTTAGGGGTTTAGGATAATAATAAATGATAAAAATAATATAAGAATAATACTAACAATAGCAATAACAATAATAATAATACTAATAATGGGTGTAGGGTTTCGGATCTCCAGCTGGAGTCTAGCCGAGCTGAGAGCCGTAGCTCCAGGGGAAAAAAACCCCTAAACAACACCCCCAGTCTTCAAAAAAGAGACCCTTTTAAAAGAGCCCTTTGAGACCTCCATCGACTCTTTTAAAAGAACCCTTTGAGACCTCCATCGATCCTTTGACAGGATCTTAGGGCTTGGGGGGTGATGGTTTTTGGTAAGGCCCCTGAGCCTGAGTCCTAGATTCCCTGGATCTTAGGGTTTAGGGGTTTAGGGTTGAGGGTTTAGGGTTTAGGGGTTTAGGGTTTAGGGCCCTGAAACCTATCCAATATCTCCCAACACGGCACCCTCAGCCCAAACCCCTGCGCTGATCCAAGGTTCAGGCCTGAAACACCCTCCCAGCATCGCAATTTTGTACCTTTGCACCCCCGGCACCCTAAATCCGAAGCCCTAAAACCCTGAAGCCCTAGACCCTCATAACCCCTAAACCCTAAGCCCTAATCCCTAAAGCCTAGGCCCTAAATCCTAAACCCGAAACCAAAGCAAGTTTTGTCTCCGTATACTTTACTGCCGCTCTGGAAATCTCCAGGCTTCACTGTCACTGTGTCTGGTGTAACGGCTCTTAAAGCACTCGACATTAAACTACGGTTGATGATATAAATCCTGCCTTACCCATCATAAGGACCATACCCATAACTCCCATGTTTAGGGTCCTTAAGGGTAATCAACCGTACTTCGGAAAGTTTGATCTTTCGTTTCCCAGCATTTCCGGGGGAACAGCGGCATAGATGGGGGTCTCTTAGACGGAGAGGGGCCCATTCGCTTGAGTTTTGCAGTTATGTGAAGGTTTTGCCGGGTGTGTATAGGGATCCTTTTGAATCTTGGTGCATGCATTTTTGGGTTTTATAGCTTTTGGAAATGCCTTAAGATAGGGGCCTTAATAGTTACCTATACTATTTTGTTGGTTCTTTACTGTAATTATAGTACAATGTACCCCAAAACCCTATTCTAATTATTAAGGCTCCTACATCAACCCTCAGTCCTTATCTTCTGAAACTCCCTTTCGGGGCCCTTCAGTGCCTGGCTTCCTGTTTTATCATGAAAAGGCTTAGGGGTTCAGGGTTTTGGGTCTAGGGTTCGGGGTGTTGGATGCTACGATTGTCTAGGGTTCTTCGCATGGCCGGTAAGTCGTGCAGTCCGCCGCATACACCAGGTGAGAGGGCTTCCATCACCATGGTCGCTGTGTTTGGTGTTGTCTCTGTGATGGTGAGTGTGACGATGGTTTTCGTTTTGGCGACTACGAAGAAGATGTTGTTGAGGTTCGCAATGGTGATAGTCATGGTGAGGATCACGATGACGATGATTATAGCATTGATGATGGTGATGCTGGTGATGTTGTTATGGTTGTTGATGATGATTGTGATGAGGATGGTTCTGTTCGGCCCTGAACCCTTGAGCCATAAACGCTAATGCGTAAACCCTAGATCCCTGAACCTAGACCCTGAACCCATAATCCCTAAAGCCTAGACACCTATGACCCTAAACCCTAAACCCTACAAGCCGCAATCTCTGAACCCTAAGCCCCTAAACCCCCTCAACCCCCTAAAGCCCTAGAACCCTAAAGCCCTAAAGCCCAGCTCCTAAATCTGGAGCTATAGGGGACCCTAGTATAGTACCCGAAATAGTAGGATCCTTATTATAAGGACCCCAAAATAGGTACCCCTTATTTTCGGAAAGTCCCATATTGCCGGTCTGCCTGCTTCTAGACGAGAGTCCAGCGTCCGGAAACCTCAGAGTTACAACCATCAACCTGGAGGGTCCAAGAGCCCAAACCAATATGACAGCACCTTGTGTATACCCATCGGCTCCTCAGTAGTTCCTTTTGGGGATTACCTTCTAAATATAAACCACCAAAAAGAACTACTTAGCACCCTATGCATATCTCACAAATCCAAAATACAGGTGGAGTCTATCCGACGCTAAAGCCCAGTCAATGCCTCCCCTCGCAGCCCCCTGGTTCCTTATGCCCCAGCCTTTCACCCTAAACCCTAAACCCTGAACCCTAAAACCCTAAGCCCCTAAAGCCCTAAAGGCCCAAAACCCTAAAACCCTAAAACCCTCAAACCCTAACAACTTCAACCCTAGTATTGAACCGCCATTCGAGCGTAGGTTCTGCGAAAGCCGGGAGAATCCGCGTCCGACTACTCCAAGCGCGGATTTTGTCGCACGAAGCTTGCAGCGAGTTTAGATTCTAGGGTCTTTGGGGCTTAGACTGGAGATGTTTAGATTTTGGTTTAGGGTTTCGAGATGTTTCGATTCTAGGGCTTTGGGTTTCCGAATCCTAGGTAGTATTAAGGAAACCCCTTAAAGGGGACCCTTCTTAACCCTACTTATGGCTCTCTTAAAAGGGACCTTACTAAGAGGGTCTAAATCCCCAAGGGTCCCCCTAATCGAAACTCCTAAGAAATTACGGCTTAGGTAATGCCTCAGCACAAATCTTACACCCAGACCCAAGCGAGATCCTCAGTTTCTTCTGACAGTACCAGCTCTTGGACGCTGTCGGGCTCAGGGCGGAAAGCTTTCTGCGTGTGTACCGTGTGTATGTACGTATGTATGTATGTAGGTAGGTATGTACGTATGTATGTGTATGCACAAATATATATATATATACATACACACACACACATGTACATCTGTATGCATGAAACACATACTGTACGATACAGACTATTCTAAGTACGTATTCATAGTTGCATGCATTGCAGTAGAATTGCCTGCCATCATCATCGTGACCATCATCACCATGGTCATTGTCATCGTCATCGCCGTCGCCACCATCATCAGCATCATCATCGTCATCATCATCACCGTCGTCCTTACCGTCATCATCACCATCATCATCACCATTATCATCAACAACAGCAACACATGTGACAAGTCATCTCGTATTCTAGCAGAAACCACCATAGCATAACTCATTGCAACATACGTTAGTACAACTGGCAAAAGTCTAGAGTGACATGTCGTAGCATAAACTTAACATAGCATTTATCGGACCTGGTTAACTTAAGCACAGCGTAGCATAACAGAACATAGCAGAACATGCCCAAGTGCTGCCTCAGGAAGTTCCTGTCGGGTTTGGGAGTGGTTTGTAGGACTTGCCTTTGGGCAGCGGAGGTATAGTCTGAACACGATCTCCGACCATGCGAGAGTCCTTTTATTGCTGTTGTGGCCATTATTCATATGGTCTGTTACTATCAAAACTTGGTGTTGTTGTTCTGATCAGTCTTGTTCTTCTTAATATTATCTTGAACTGTTTTATTTGTGTTATTAGTTTATTATTGCTTGTATTGTTAGCACTGTTGCAGGACACTAATGCTGACATTTCCACTATTCTTGTTTATTATGTTTACTATCACCACTCTTCTTATCCATTTTCATAAGTAAGAGTGTCGTTCGTCGTTAATTTCCGGCTTAGCATTATTATTTTCAAGGTTCTTATTTGTGATTGCGATTTCATCCCTCTCAAGTCTTGCGGTGCAACGCTTTAAGACCCTCCATTACTCGAGCCTACACCCCAAACCCTCATGGGTTTAGCCAGAGGCTCCATGAATAGTACCATTATGGAATTCGGTCCCTAAAACCTTCATAAGGATAGTCTTTTGGGACCTAATTCCACAATGGTACTATTTGTGGAGCCTCTAGGTCTAGGGTTTATATAGGGTTTAGGGTTTTCCGACAGCCCTGAAGCCAAACACTCCAGAAGGCACTAAACTGCTGAACGCAAACCTTACAATGGTGCGTGCTCATAGCGCTGTTTCATGCGTCGTACGTGTGCTTTATCATTTGCCCGAAACCCTCACCCTACACCCTAAACCTGACTCCAGGAAATGCTCGAACTGCTCGGGTGCCTTCACCGGACCCTGCGAAGCGTCTCCAACGTGCCGTGACGTCAGGCGATGAAATCATCATCGTAATGGCAATGATACTCACAACAAGCATAAGTCATAAAAGTGACATACAGTAGCAAGATAGAATATGATAGAATACTGTTGCCATAGTAACGGTGGAGCTAGAGATACCGCCAATGTAGGTGGTATTCTTGTCATTAATACTTGTTAGCTACTACGACTACTAGTTATTGTCATCGTATTGGTACTCGGTTATGATGATGAATGTTGCTGCCATTTGTATTACTGGATTACTGGTAGATGGTCCTTGTAGTGTTTCTCAAGGTTGTTGCAGCTGTGATCAGTTTTACCGTACTCCTGCTATCTTTTGGATTGCTGCTGTGGCTGATCTTTCTTTTTGACTTTCTTACTATGGATGCTACAAGCGATCCTGTACTTCGCGTAGCCATAAGGTAGTTAACACTGCAGAAATCGTTTAGAGCCATGACATGCGGTGAAAGAGCTTAGTTCAAGATACCACACCTACCGCACCCAGGACCTATTCAATGTCATGCTTCTGGGAAGTTAAGCTACTTCCACAGAAATCTGTCCAACCCTGAACCCTAAAACCCCTAAAGCCCTAACCCTAAGCGCCTAACCCCCTGAAACCGCCTAAACCCTTCATCCATTTCCCTAAACCCTAGATCTGACGCCGCAAACCCGAAGCCCTTAAACCCTAAGCCTGTAATATAGGAGCTTAAATAATTACCAATACTATTTTGGAGGTTTCTTGCTACAACTGTAGTGGAACCATAGCAAACCTATACATACACAAAAGCCAATCAAGTCAAACACAACACCGCAAGCTACACTGTGTGCGGCAGGTGTGCGCATCGACCTGGCGCGTCAAAGGAGACTGGCCGCCTACGAGGCGACACGAAGCTGAGTGGAAACCGAAGTGTCTCGCAAGGGCCCACAAAGATTCTGGAAGGGTCCCCTGCTGTAAGAGTTCCATAGGGGCGTGTACTCTAAGATAGCTATTGCAATAACACTCCCTTATGGGCCCTGCACCATGGTACTAGGCAGGACGCTGGCGCTTGAATTTCTTGTTCAGGGCCCCTAAACCCTAAACCTTATAAACCCTAAACCCTATACACCCTATATACCCTATAAGCCCTATAAACCCTATAAACCCTAAGCCCTAAACCCTAAGCCCTAAACCCTCAGACCTAAACATTAAACCCTAAACCCTAAACCCTAAACCCTCAGCCCTAAACCCTAAACCCTAACCCCTAAACCCTAACTACTTCTTTTGGGATGGTTCACCGGCTCTTGGGGGCTTTCCCTGGGGCTTCGGACGGGTGTTTGGCGTTTCCAAGGGCTTTGTGAGAGTACACCGGGTGTCTAGAGTTTCGTAGGGGCTTCCAGGGTTCTCTAGGGTTTAGGGTTTAGGGTTTAGGATGTTGCATGGGTTTACAGGGCTTCGTATGGGCTCGCAGGGTTTTTGGCCATTGTTTTTCTATGATTTTGCAGGTCTCGAGTATGGGGCTTATAGTGTTAAGTAGGTGTTGGTTCATGCGTGGTTTAGGCTTCCATTAGGTTTCCTGTCAAAACGGCTTCTCAGGGGTTGTGTTTTGGCGGCTTGCATGTCTGATCCTAGGGTTCTTTTTGTCTCTGAGGGTGGGAGAAGGTTTAGGTTTCAGTTACATTCGGCGGTCTCAGGGTTCGGGTATGGGATTCATGGGTGGCATTCTTTTGGGGCAGGTTTGAGCTTTGTGTAGGGGTTTGGCACAGCGGTTCATTTCGGGGTCCGGAGAGGCAGTAGTATCGGCGCCGGCAATCTTGCTGCGAATTTTTCACACACATGCCATCTCGGTCCCGAATGTAAGAACTTTTGTGGATGGCTCAAAGTTTCGGGCCAAAGGGTTAATAGAGGCGTCAGTTTATGTAGTAATACGGTCCACTTATACTCGCTATGTTAAAATAATACACTACGATGTGCTCCTAGTACAATCGCCTCATATCCGCTATACATGTGTATATATATTTACACATACATACATACATACATACATGCTTACATACTTACATACTTACATACTTACATACTTACATACTTACATACATACTTACATACATACTTACATACTTACATACATACTTACATACATACATACATACATACATACAGTATATACA